>BQNB010032337.1:0-53252 GCA_026074375.1 Tanacetum coccineum | reverse complement strand
CTGATGCAGTTTGCATCTATATGACCAAATTTAAACTAGACTAAATGCAGACCAAAGACACTTAATTCTATGCTTTTAAAAACACAAATCTTAGGACAAAATAGGCATGAGCATTTACTAAATTGATTTGAATCTAGAAATACAAATGACCCTTAACAGATTTAGACTAATATTAACCTAACTTATGAAAAACTAATTATCCCTATCCTAGCTTATGAATTTAGCACAAACAGATTAAAATGAAAGATCAAAACCAAAATCTTAAGACCAAATGGTCTCAAGCAGTACTAACTTATGGTTAGTACTGCTGAGCCAAACACCCCCTTAATTTTATGAAAATCCATTTAAGCTTATGAGATTTAAATCTAGTGGTTAAAACTTGTATACCAGATAATGAACAGATTATAACAACCTTAATAAGCATAAAACTATAAGCAAATAAGCCAGAAACAATAAGCTACTATGTATGCTAATTTTTTTATTTTTTATTGATTTTTAAGACAAAAAGAATAACACTAAGATTTATGCTATATTACTAGAAAACAGATTATTAGAACTACTTAATAAGCATAAAAACATAACAATAATCTCAATTAAGCAACAACTAAGCAGAATATAAGCAGATTAAGCAAAATTAAGCTAGGAAAATTAAGACAGAAAGAGTAAATGAACTTACAAGAAACCTTAGCTAAACAAAGGCAATAAAAGGCTCTAATGAGCTGTCTACAAGCTCTAGCTTATCAATGACAAGCTAGTAAAAGTCCCATAAGCTCTTTCATTGTAAGCTTATCATCCGAAAATCCATAATCCATAAGCGAAGGTATTAAGACTAATTTTATTGGTTTAAGTATATTAAGAGCTTATTAATAGCTCAATTTGAGCTTAGAGACTCAAAGAGCTTGTATGAGCTTATTAGGAGCTTTTGAAACAGTAACATGAGAATTTGAGGATTAAAAATTTGTAAAGTAAATGGATTAGGTAAAAATAAAGGCATATTTCATTAACATTAAAACTGATTACAATAAGGTAAAAGTAAGAGTACAATAAGTTTGAAAAGTCACACTACTTAAGCTAAATTTTTAAAAGCTAAAAAACTAGATAGATCCGTGTGTGTGAATGTGAGGGGCTATTTATAGCCCTCAAGCTTCTAGGTCCT
This sequence comes from Tanacetum coccineum, assembly GCA_026074375.1. NCBI lineage: Eukaryota > Viridiplantae > Streptophyta > Magnoliopsida > Asterales > Asteraceae > Tanacetum > Tanacetum coccineum. The sequence continues at coordinate 52,096 of BQNB010032337.1, read as the reverse complement.
GGAGTTGTTAGATGCTCCTATAAATCCCTGCCCTTGAATCTTGCCAATCATTGGATCTCTATCTTAAGCCGTTGGATCACTTTGGTGAGCACACGGATTGCCAACGTGGCATTCCATGTGTCAGAGCCATTGTGCTTCTTTTTCAAGCCTTTTAGTGTAAAATCTTGCATCCTTATGTGTTTTCTCACAATCCACCTGGCATTCCCTTTGTGGGGATTGACCAATAAGAGACTCTTATGATGTTTTACTCTGCCTTCTCATTCCTTGTTACTTGAATTGTTGAGCCACGTAGCCAATTTTGATTTACCCTATCTTTTAAGCACGGGGTAAATCGAAGAAGAAGATGAATAGTAGTAACAATATTTCCCGCGTAATTTTTTCTATAAGGGGTGGGAGTTTGACTTTGCTTTGACCCGAGTTTTTTATATTCGGGACTTTGGGCTTATATCTTAGGCCATGGGTAAGCTTGTTTCGGGCTTGGGTTTATATAAGAGTTAACGGGTGTTAACTCTTTATAAATTAAAGAGTTAACACCGTTAGGGTTTAGGGACCATTTTTGATATAAAACGGATATGTGTTTTCACACATATCAAGTATACTCTTCGAATCAATAGAAAATGTGTTATAAAAATAAAGGGATGTTTGGTTCGTTTCTTAGGATCAACTTTTAGAGCCGAAATGACCATCAGTATAGTTTTGTCACTTGAATAAACACTTAACTAACTTGCATAAGTCATCAATATATATAATTCATATGTATATTGATATATTTTATGAATGGTATAAAATGAAGGGGCGTTTGGTTTAACTTTTTAAAATATGGTTTTGAGTCAAATCAAACACTACTTAACTTTTGTCAAGTCAAAAATAATAAACTTATACTTGTCAAACAAAATATACACTTAATACATAATTTTCTACAAACTTAGACAAATTTTGTATTGATAAAGGAGTGTTTGGGTCATTATCTTGATGTTGAAATATATAACTAATATATATTCTTCGACATCCTAGATTAAGTCAAAATAAATTAAGGAACATACGGATCACTTCTTAGATTTTTATTTTTAGAGTCGAAGTAATCCTTGTCCCACATTTGTCACTTTTCAAAACTTTATTTTCCTTATTATATTTTTTTTGTAACATTTCATGTTGTTGATTACTTGTTTAGGTGACAAAATGCCGAAAGCTACTACAACCGATATATCCCTCACTAAATCCTACATACCAAAAGTATCCAAAATTCCTGGCATCTCACCTACTATTGCCTAGTTCTATAAACCTATTGAAGACCGCCTTAGTATTTCACGAGTAAAACAGTATTTTTTCTGCCTTTTGACTCTCTTTTACCTAGTCTTAGCTATCTTTGCCCATAATTCTCAAACACAATTTGGAATAATTTAAACTAGTTCAAACTCATTCCATTTTCAAACCATTTCCTTCCCATAAATTCCCTCCAAATGATCATCTCCAACACACCATCTTCTTCATCATTCATCAACCATTATCAACATCCATGACATCCACTAGAGCCTCCATTTCCAAAGCCTCCAAGAAATCAAAAATCAACATCATTCCACTAAAACAATTGTTTGTGGATTTAACCCATGATGACACAAAAACTCCATCACCCACACTTCAACTATCATCACCTAGTGCTCCTAATGCACCCTCCAAAACACCATCAACCAAAGATACTTCCTCATCCTCAATTGACTACATACCAAAATCACCAACCTCATCAACATCACTTTCACCCAATGGTTACTTGAACTCACCAACATCTCCTCCTCCAAGAGTTTCTCCACCACCTCTAACTCAAGAAAATGCATCAATGGACATCACTCTCACCCTTTCACCAATCACCCCACTTGATGTCCAATTTGATACTCCATCACCTTAACCACCTATCTTTGGTCATCCCATTCCTTGGAACCTTCTTGAGGCACATGGAGATTCATGTTTGTGTTGCATTAACAATCGTACTCTCATATTTGGGTTAAGAGATGAACTCCAATATATGTTTTCATATATTGAACATATGCTCTCACAACCACCAACAACCATCATCCTACCACCTCACAATTCTTACCAAACTAAACATACCTCTATGTTTAGTTTCTCAAAATAACTGTCCAATCCACCATTTTGCAGAACAAGTCCTACAGAGTTTCTAGTATATAGGACTCTTGTAGTTTAAAAATTTCATGAATGTTAGATTGTTTATTTTCTTACTGTATGTTGGAGTGTGGTCAGCACACGATTTTAATTCAATGGATGATTATTGTTGGTTTGCATTACTAGTATGCTATATTTTTCTTTTCTGCAACATGTTAGAAAATAATGTATTGTCTCCTAATCGTTTTTGTAGCAAGAACCATAGCTCGATTCCTTGGTGCCCGAACGATGAGGGAGCCCCACATCTAGCGGAGCCATATATACCGCGATAAACTAGCATTTCTGACGATGTCATATTAGAATTTACAACCATTTGTGTCCCATCCCATCCCCACCCAACACCACAATTAACACACCCAAACAAAATATCAAAACCACAAACCAAAAATACAGAGAACACCCCCCTTTCTCTCAATAATCACCCCACACTGTACCCCCCCCCAACCACACAAAACAACACAACAAACTAAAATAACCACATCCCAAAAACCACTACCCTAACCTAAACCATACACATACAAATATCTTAACCAAAAAAACACAACCCATCCACCACAAAAAATTATAATCAACAACAATAACAATCAAAACATCAAACCATTCCAAAAACAACACCCACCCCCAAAAACCCCCCTATTCACCCCAAATAAACAACCCACACCCCCCAACAAACACCCCAACCCCTCAATAAAACAACACACCCAAATCCACAACTCCAAAAATTCCACCCCCCATTCCTCCCTAAACCCCCTCAACAACCCCCCTCCCCCTGTGTATCCTACTAAAATTTCTTTCCCCCAACCACTATACCAAACCTATTCTCCCCAACCCAAACCTTTTCCCACCACAATATTACCTCACACCATAAATACCACAACCAACCATTACAAAACCCCACACAAAAGATACAGAGAGAGAATTATAGATACCAACAAACATAGAGAGATACCCCCTCCCCCCAACCCCCCCAACACCCACAATAAACAGAAGATACTCCAAACCCTAAATAAAACCCTCACCCCCACCACACCCTATCCATCTCCCTCCACAACCACCACCATCCTCCCTACAACACCCCAATCATCATACATCCCAAAGAGAGAGAGACAAAACAAAAAAATACCCACAAATAACACACATACCCTAATATACCGCGCGATAAACCTTAAAATATCAATAATACCTCACTAACTCACAGATTATCACAAACTATTACTATAACTCACAATATCCCTCCCCACCCCTCCACCCCCCCTCGCCTATCTTATCATCCTATATCCTAACCTCGCCTATATACCCGTACAGATAATTATATGAATTACTACAATCATAATATAATACTTATCAAACTTGATAGTAGAGAGAAATATATTAAGATAGAGAGAGAGACTTAACTCACCAGAGAGACTGCGCAGAACCAGTCCTCCTCAAGATGTGTCAGAAATATACGTTAAATCGTGTACGCCATGTTGTTTAACGGTTTTCACCGCAAATTAAGCGAGTTCTGTGGATAGTGAGAAAACTCTCGTTAGGTGCTGTCGCGAGCTCCGTTTATTCCGAATCTGCCCCCCCCCCCCCCGTCGAGATTGAGAGAAGGTGCATTTTGAGATAATTTGATGATTGGATTGGATAGATTTTTGACGGTGTATTGGCATGGGGGTTCGAGATTTGGTTCTAAAACTCAATAATGAATTTTAGAATATTTGCAAAGAATTTTGCTCGTTTTCGCTCTGAATCACTTAATGTCTGTTCATTCAGCGAGTTTACGACATTGAAGACAGTACTCGATGAGGGACCCTCAATTAGATATTTCTACAACAGAAGAATAATTGTTCGTGGTATATGCATCGAATGAGAAATCTCGGGTGGACACTGATTGTAGAACAAAATCGGGAGCTTCCGTAAACCTAACCACTATAAATCCTTGTGTTGTGGTTTGATCTTTCCAACTCTTAGCTTGACAAACCAAGGATCTAAACACCCCTTCAAACCACATCACAAAATTCGGACTACCACCATATTCTCCATTATTTTCCAGATTATTAATCAATCCAAAAAAGTTTAGCATGAGTGTATCTCGAATCTTATAAGCGATTGTGACAGGGAAATTTGTTCATAGTTTACGGTTTTTACTTTTGAATATAATATAGTTTTCATTGGAAACTTGTTTAACAATCAAACATTTGCTTTTTGAAGTTGGTATAAATCTTGTTTATCCTTTGAATATGATCTTTACTGAATTCATGATGAATGTTATGTGTTTTGTTACTTATTTGATCATGGAGTAGTCATCTTGTGTTTGTTTGGGCAATATGTGATCTTGGGTATGGAGCGTTTGGATATGTGTTTATTGAAATGGTAAAACATATTTTATACAAGATACTATGGGCGAAAGGTTCTTTCTAATATACATGTGTTTAATCATTTCACTTAATATATTGGTTATAATAACTTATAAAGGCCGAAAGGATTTGTTGTTATTAATCAATATAATCACTAGTTATATTTAAAGGCCGAAAGGATTTATAACTTGTGATAACTCTATTTTCTAAACTTATAAACACTATGTTCCACAAATTATATCATTATCTAAGTGATCATGAGCCTAAACCAAAAACATTAATTAATATTGATTGAATCATCTTTTAATTGCTTTCGTTATAATATCCGATATATGCAAGATTTGGTTAATTTGATCCGTGACAATCTTATTAACCTTAGCACCTTAATTACAAACTGTGAAAAAACTTCAATTACATGTGGACACTGATCTTGGACTTACCTAGAAGCTCCATATCTATATACGAACGGGTATATCTTTTTGAGGTGTTGTGACTATTGTAAAATATCGGTTTAGTTTCTAGTTTTATAATATTAAAGTTTGGAAAACACACATCAAGTTTTTGCGCCCATTGACGTTGGAGATCGTGTAAGTTGTTATCAGTTTGTTTCTTGTTTTTGGTGCTATTTTGTTTCACAAAATTTTCAAACTCGCCGTACCGTTTTCTGGCAAACAGAATCCAACAGTTGTTTTTTTTCTTCGGGAAGTACGCCGCACATTATATTTGTGCGCCGGTTTTCCTAAAAAACCCAGAAGGTACACCGTACTTTACCCAAGTAGGCTGCACTTTCTGCAAATTTTCACAAACATAATCTTATTTAAAAAAAACCAAAACCAAAACCCCAAATCTGCTAGTCTTAGGTTCTATAATCATTTGAAATTGTATTTTATTTGATTATATGACTTTTGTATTTGTAATTATCTAGTTTATCATAATATTCGGAAAAAAAACATAAAAATTCCAGAAAAGCCGACGCACTTTTCCTAAAGTACGTCGTACCTATAAAAAAAAATCTTTTATTTATTTATCCTTATTAAATTAATATATATGTATATATATATGTATTTATATATGTATATATATATGTATTTATATATGTATATATATATATATCAAAAAAGTTAAAAAAAATAATATTTAAGATTATATGTAAAATATCTACTTTATTTTGGAATATTATCCTATTAGCTGTTATTATATATAAAATATCTTTTTGCAAAATGCTTAACGTATGTATAAATCCCATATCTTTCGGAAAACAACTAGTAAGTCTAATATATAAATTAAATAAAAATTTAATAAAAAGGTCTTGTAAATTTAAAATTATCCAAAAAGAATCCATTCAGATCGAATCACACAAATCTTCCACCGAACATCCTATCGTTAATGACTTTGTCGTTATAAATATACCTGAAGAGGATGTTGAACCCAAACAAATAATTCTCGATCCTGATGATCAGCCTATGTGGGAAAATGCTAAGATTGTAGCACCGACTCCTAATTCTGCCATTGTTCAACCCAATGTTGATGACAACTTTGTTATCAATAGTACCCACTTGAAAATGATTTTGGAAAATAAATTCGATGGTTATCTGCGAGCCGATCCGCATGACCACATCCGTGAATTTCTTGCAATCTGCGACATGTTCAAATACGGTAAAACTCAAAGCGAAGTAGTAAAGCTTTTAATATTTCCCTTTTTCTTGTGCGATGAAGCTAAAACCTGCTTTAACGAACTTAATGAAGAGTCTATAACATCGTAGGAACAAATGAGAAGAGCTTTTATAAACATATTCTTTCCACCTTTGTTGTTTAACCGTCTTTTACTTGAAATTAGAAATTTCTCTCAACTCGTATGTGAAAGTCTAATCGACGCTTGGTTACGACTCAAGAACATGCTTCAAAAATGTCATGGGTACGGTCTGACCAAAGGAGCTATTATTCAAATATTTTATCATGGTCTAGACAAACCCACTCAAGGAATCCTGGACATAACTGCTGGAGGAATCTTCCTTTATAAAACTCCAAATCAAGCTTATCAGTTTCTTGAGGACAAAGTCCTTTTCAAACTTGATTGGTCTACTAAATCTCAAAACGATCATCATAAAAAATCTGTTTCCTTCACCGATAGAAGTGATAGTAATACTAATAATTCTTGATTTATAGAAAAATTAAAGGCTATGGATTCTCAAGTTATAAGCTTAAATTAAGAATTGCAAGATATACGTAACAAATACAATGAGCTTAAAGAGGAAAATGCTTCTAAAAACAACCTGAACAATGACACGTCGATGTGTGAACGTCATGAAGCAAATTACATTCAATCTGGAGGATGTCTAAACCGAAATTCTCAGGAATCGTATTCTTCCTAATCCCTTTATAATCCTAATGATTCCGAGAAATCGCTCACAGAATTAAACAATGATGTGAGAAATGATCTCGAAGATTTCAAAAGATGTGTCCGTAGCATGAGAACTGTTCATTGGAAACTTTTTGCCAGAGACGATGGTAAAACCACCGGTGTTTTACCTAACAAAGAGTCTAAAATCGTCAACTAAGAGCCTCAATCTAAAACTGGCTTTAAAAAATCAATGACTAAATTCTTGGATGATCAAAGAGTTACAAATAGTATTTTCAAAAACAATGTTAACGATATGATTTTAAAGATGAAGCAAAATTAAAAGAGTTTCCAAACTAAAATTAAAAATATGGAAAGAAAAATAGATGAGTGGTTGAAATCTCAAAACATATCTTCAGAACAAACCAATTGGACTGAACCACAACCTCCTCCTCAAGCTCAAACTAAGCACGTGAATGCCGTATTCACCGGGAGTGGAAAGTTTGATGATTCTCCGAAAATTCAAAAAGATCCACCACCTCCTATCATCATTAAAATCGAAAAATATAAATCTATTAAGACATCGAAAAAGGGCTATCACGTGGTAAAAACAAATGAATATCCATACCGTGAGTACATTTTAAAAATACCATACTCCCAAGCTTTTTGAGTGGATCATTCTCACTTGAACCGTATCATTAAGGAATCTTAAATCAAGTTAAGTATAATAATAATAGTAGTAATAGTAAATAATAATTAAAAAAACTAAAAAATATAAATATAACAAAAACTTTGCAGTCTTTAAGTATGTCACGCATTCGGCCGGTGTGTCGCGTATCTTAATTTCTGCATCCAAAAAATTTTTTATTGAACTTTGTGGGTGTGTTCGCTGGAAACCCTCACGAGACTATAACTCGTCCACTCGGGACACCAAGGGGTTTAAAGGTTTTTTGCATATGCTAAATGCAATCGTGGTGCCTACGAAAGTGCGCTTTTGTATTTAATGTTTTTCTTGTAGTTGTATCTATTTTGCAGATTAAATAAAACAAGTGGAGCTTGGATTGATGGTTGGCATTTTTACACTTAGAGACTTGTATAATTGGAGTATTATATTACATGTGGTAGAATACACATGCTTGGCGTTCCGTTTCACGCCATTATAACACCCCCATTTTGACGTATAGCAACGGAAGCTAATCTGGGGTATTATTTCATAGTACAACAGTCATAATCATAGAAAACGACTCAAAAGAGATGTTTTTAAAAGATAAGTTATCATTCATTATTTCATCAGAGTTTTTGTAAACAGAGGTCCCAAAATCTACATGAAAACATAAAGTTTGAATGATAACAGTTTAGCCATCTTCGAGTCCGTGTCACTCCGTGCCATAAGATGCTCAGTTACCTGAGATAAACATACTAAAAAGTCAACACAAAGGTTGAGTAAAATTCATATGTTTATGTTAAACAGTTTGAAAACAAGTTCAGTAGTGGGTTACGTTGTTATACACCCATAAGTGTAATAATTGCAATGAGTACAATTATTATAGAAAACATTATTATTGCCCTAAGCTCATGACACCGAGACCTTGAGATAATCAATAATTACAAGAAGTTTCCCCAACGGGTGCCTTTGCCAAACACCCGTATAGTGATTCAAATGAAGTGCGTTTGGTTACCAGAAAGTATAGGTATACCAACAGGGAAGCTCAGTCCCAAATAGATCTATTCACAGCATTCGCGCTTACTCCGAAAAGTAATTAACGGTTCATGATAGTGGGGTCTTAATGGCAAAAGTAAGGACTTAGGCAATAATATATCAGGATAGCATACAGTTGGAAAAATACTTGTATTCATGGTTTATAGCATGTATCCCCCTCGCGGGTTTATGAAAACATTAGAAGATTTAAAATGCGAGGCTATGAACTCACCTTAACAGGGAAATCTGATTGATGGCAAAAGTATATCAAGTGAAAGTAACGGCCTCGTCACGCAACCTGGGGTAATATGTCAAGTCTTAGTGTGATGGTTTATGTTTCAAAACTTTATAAAGTTTAACGTATTACTTTGATTTATTAATTTATGAAAATATTGTATCACTGTTCGGGCTATCATAATCCAGAGGCCATGTAGTATCGTTTGAGGAGTCAGGGCACTTTAAATCGTAAACCCAACAAACTCGTCAAAACAAATACCCAAATGGAACCCCTCACATGAAATTCCCTAGTAACGTGATACGATAAGATTTTAAGTTTCTTTAAAAGCTAGTCGATGATAAATTACGTTAAATATATAACGTAATTGTTTTATAATGTGTCGATCGATGATTAATAGCGATAAATGTATCGGGTTTTAATAAAATCGAGTCTTATAATATTAATATATATTTTTATATAAAAATATTATATTTTATATTTTTAAGTTTGCAAAAATGGCAATAAATACCCTTGATTTATAAACTTTTACAAATTTAGTCCTTTATATATAAAGTATATATAATTTAATCCTTTAACTTTAGAACTTGGCAAAACAGCCCCTTGTAGTTATAACTTTAGGAAAATGACATTTTCAGTCCCTCTAGTTATAAATTTCAGAAAGTTACGATATATACCCCTATGCATGAAAACATTTGCAAATCAAGTCCAAAATTCATAATTTTGATATTTTTGAAATCCAAAAGAGTTTTGCAGGTCATGGCTTATTAGAATAAGCTAAAATAAGTAGAGTTTATGAGCTTATAGCTTATGGAAAGGGCTTGTGAACTAGAAAATCCAAAACGGGTTCGTTTGGTTTAGAAAAATCAACCCGATGGGTTTAAGCTTTTAAGACACGATTTAAAGTTTATAAAAGTGATAATAGAGCTTATTAGAATAGCTTATCATAACAGCTTATGACTTTTGCTTATAGATTTTATAAAAATGAGATTTTAGGGTTTTAGGGTGCGTTTGGTTTTAGAAAAACCAAACTGAATGGGTTATGGTTCAAAGCTTCTAACAAGAGCTTATATATGATCTTAGGAAAGCTTATTGAAGATTTAAAATAGTATATTAGCTTATTGAACAATATTTTAAGCTTACTTGAGCTTATAAGGGTCGAATGGTCTTATTTGGGTTCGAACGCCTATGAAATGAATCAAGGACCTTCTTTTCTTGTTTCTTGGCTTTAACTTGCTGAGTTCTTCCTTTCTTCTCTTCTATAGCATGGTTAGATCACAACTTTGAGAGTATTTTGAGTTTAAATGATAATATATGAAGATATGTATTTTGAGTTAGATTACTTAGAGTAGGGTTCAAGGGCTGTAGAGTAGTGACTAAGGGTTTCTAGAGGTGAGTATAAGGGGCTATGATAGTAGCTATGCATGGTAGAGAGTGGTGGAAGGTCACAGCTAACCAAGGAGGTGATAGAGGTGCTTTCGTTTGCTTGGTGGCCAAGGGAGGTGATAAAGGTGCTTGTGTTCTTGCTTGGTAACATGGTGGTGATGTCATAGAGGTGCTTGAGGTGCTAGGTTGCTAGCTTAGGTGTAAATAGGTCAAAAATGAAAAAAAGGTGTTGGGTTGGTTTTGATCTCAGGTTAGGGTTTTTGGTTTGAATTCGAATTATGGTTAAGGTTTAGGATAGATTAGGGTTTAGGATTAAGGTTTAATGTTAGGATTAGTGTTTAGGATTACGGTTTAGGGTTTAATTTTAGGTTTAAAATGAAACTAGTGTTTTAGGGTTTCATTTAGGGTTTAGGGTTTTAGATTAGGAGTTTGGATGGATTTAGGGTTTAGGTTTAGGGTTTAGAAGTCATGCATTAAGTGTTTATACCTTGTGCTAAAGTGATAGTAAGAAACTAAAGTGATTTAGGAGGTAAAATGACCTAGTTTGGTTTTCTTGCATTATTGACTTGTACATTGGGCTTTAGAAAGTTGTAACTTGATTTAGGAGAGAAAAGATATTCAAATGTTTTGCATTGTACACTTGTACACATGTTTGAAGGCTTGCACATTTATTTTATATGTATACATTACATATAATTAGGGTTTTGATATAAATGTTAACGGATAAAGGCTATTTTGATATAACGTTGTAAATGGTACGTTAAATGGATAATGTACTTGGTAAAAATAATATTAAGATACAGACTTGACATATTAGGATGTTTACATGATATAAACATAGATAGAATTGGCATACGTAGGCTGCGTGAGCTCGTTTACTTTAGAGATGCAAGTTACGTTACATAATGAGATAAAGCTAAAATTTCCTTGTAAAAAGGTGGTATATATAATAGATAGATATTACAGTGCATCTAATTTAATAGATGGATAATTACAGTGATGAAAATTACGAGTTGTTATAATATATATATATATATATATATATATATATATATATATATATATATATATATTATATATATATTTATTATGTGTGTGTGTGTTGTGAGTGTGTGTGTAGTGTGTGTGTATGTAGTGTGGTATGTGTGATGTTGTTGTGTGTGTGTGGGTGTTTACTTTCTCTAATATCGGGTGGTGTGTATATACTAGTTGCAAAGCCCGCCCCGGGCTTGTTTTGTGAGTATCTAAGGAATAAATTAAGTAAAGGTTAATGAATTACGAACAATGTGAAATTTTTATAGAGTGAATAACGAAAAAAAGAAATTTATCGTAATCCGATAAGATGATATAAAACTTAATAAAGTATCCGTCAGGTGCAAGTATACAAAAAAGAGTACATGATATGCAATGTGAAAACTAACGCGAATGTATATTCCTTTTTGAAAGAATCGTGATTAAGAATGTATTATATGATTGTTGGCTTGGAAAGGAGTACGTGATATGCAATGTGAAAACTAACACTTTTGGGAAAAGAAATTAATAAGGTTGGTAAATAGTGTATACAAAGATGTTTTTTTGAAATAAGGAAGTCACTTGTCTTAGGCGTATCTTAATAAATAATGTTTATTAGTCATGTAGTCAACTTATTATGTATTTATTTTATCATTATTATCTGTATGCATTTTAACAATGTTTAGTATGGTTATCAAGCTCGTTTGTTTGTTATCATATTTCATAGTTATTGATCTATCAGTATATAATTTGTTGTAAACATTATGCTACTTATTAGATCACAATCTTTATAGAATTTCTTAACTGGTTGCATAGCCTGCCCGATGGGTGGGCAAGCCTTGTGAGCATTCAAGGAATCAACCACATAACGGTTAATGTATTACGAACATCGTAAAAATATTTATAGAGTGAATAAAAAACAAAAAGAAATGAACGGTAATCCAATAAGAGGAAATAAAACTTAATAAATTATCCGCCATTACAAAGTACATGTTTTTAGTTCAAATGCGAAATAAATATTCTTTATACACAACGTTGGTCGTTGAGTTTGTGTATTTACCATCTTTATCACAACATAGAATCTTCAAGCCCTTCCCGCTCTTGACCCTTGAGACAACGACATATAGTTTGCCTATGAGAGAAAACTGGCCTCTGAAGAAACAACCCAACCTTAGACACTGTCTGGCCTTGACTTTTATTATTGGCCATCACGAAGCAAACTTGAACAGAGATTTGTCGTCGGTTTATTCAAACGGCATCTTATTGTCTATCGGGCTAATGGCCATACACGAGATTGCGCAAATAGTATGAACACTACCATAGGATATTATCCTAGCTTCGATTATATTTTTACCCATCCTTTTGGAATGCTAAAATGAAGAATGTAAAGTTTATTTAACATTATATAGAAACCACAGACTCTCCATTGCTAGACAAAAGAATTCCTCGTAAGAAATAAGAAATGTAAAATTTAAGAAAGAAAGATTAAGCATACATACCTTAGTTTCCATAATGGACCTATAAAGATCATGAAGTTATTCGCGACACTGAAGTTTCTCATTATCAAATATTTTGACATCTTACCGAGTCGACTTAATACAACCTGAGAAAATAAAGTGTCCCGCATACATGTGAGCAAACTCAAGCCGGGATAAAAAAAACCTTCTGATGTGCATACTACATCGATGAAAGTTTACCTTATCCCAAAATGCTCCTAGAAAATGTCTGCTTGTGAGGCTCCTAGAGAACAAAGATATTTATTTACCCATGTTCTAAAGTTTGGATCCAGATTTGGTTGCCTTAGTTTCCCAGTCAACCTATAAATATTTTGAAGTTTTTTGTTATACTAAAGTTCATCATTATCAAATATTTTAGCATCTTTATGGGTTGATAACATACATAGTCTCGCATACATTAAGAGCTCTATTTCCTTGTTAGCAAGTTAAATATTATGACAATAAATAGTCCCTCGTACGCCCTACATATAATCATCAATGCTAAACTTGCTACTATGCTTAATTATAAAGATACAATATGAGTAAACATGATGTGATCAATCCGACATCGAAGTCGTGATGACCAGTCATGTGAAGATATATATAGCTAATTTATATGTTGAAAATGGTACACTAATGTTAGTTATCATTCAATACATCATAATTACTTTAAAATGTAGCATTATATATATGGACAGTAATTTATCTCCAAGTGGTCATTACTCAATTTTGTCAAAAATGATGCAAAAACTTGGTGTTCAAGTATCATTTAACATGTTATTTTATGTTGCTGTATGTGGTTGTCTCAAGTTACCAACATTCTTATGTGCAAAAAACATCAACTTTTTGGTTCTTGAACTCTATTTGATCCATGTGTATTATGATAGGTAAACATATATCGTTATCTAAAAAATGTAAAATTCAAGGTATGTTACAACAAAAATTGAACTCCATCTGACAGCAGAACTACATTTTCACAAGTAGTATTAATCTTGAGCTCCATTTTTCGTTACAATATACAAAATCAGGCTATTGTATACAATTTTAGTTTGAGTTAGTCATATTGTTTGTGAAGAAACTACTCTACTAAGTGGAAACAGATCATAACTTTATGATGTGAAGAGCTCATAATACTTATTAGTTTTGCATAGATCATTATATTACCATTATTTATTTTGTGTTCAAAATTGGCATCCATTTTAACCTATAATAGTGTTGAGGGATTTCCTTTTTCAAGCAAAATATCACTTATAATGTCATATAAAAAAGATATCCGCAAAGGTTTTGTATGACATATCACAAGTTATAATGCCAAATTGATTAACGAAACTCAAGTTCTATTACATCCTATAAGAACATAATCTAATTTTGGCATATGGGTGTTAGAAGTACACAAGTGATGCAACAGTGACTCTTTAAGAAAAATGCAAAGAGATAATTTATTACGGTCGGCTAGTACATCGTACATAAACATTAATAACTTTTGACATATTTTTGAGTAACTTTGTTAATCTGATATATTCTTACCTTCCAGAAAGTTTCTGAAACGGCTCCATCATTTTCAGCCATTAACAGTTCCTCGCTAACTTTTTCTAATCCTTTGCTAATAGGTTGCATTTCCTTTGCCAAGCATTTCAGTTGAATCTGGGAAATAATACTCAATATAATGAGAACATAAAACAAAATCGGTTCCCTTATTGAACATGAAAAAAATTCCAACTTAGTTTGTTACCTTTGCTGCAATTGAGTTCCTTGGAAAAATAAAGGACTTTGCGTAATGTGGGATCTACTTGTCGACGAAAATCGGAATAGCTATCGAGGAACGCATCGTGTGACTTAAAACCTAAAATCTTATAAAAAACCAAGCGCCATTTACTGACTTGATTACTAACCACGGTCTCATAATTTTTCATTGTAAATCCATAGCTCAGCATAGAACTCCTCATGCCAATCAAGTCTGGTAGAGTGAACCCCGGTTAAGTGCTTGGGATTGATTATGTAACTGCTTATCAATTTAACCTATAAGCAGTTCTAACATGTTGGTTAAACTGGTTATTTGCCATAATTGACTAACCGTAAAAAACTTTATTTTTACCTAATTGTTCAATGGTTACTTTACACTCAATGTACCAAGAGTCTTTAATATCAATCTCTTCAAGAATAACAAAGAATTAGCAGCCTTGACTTCTCAGTAAGCTTAGATTCAAGAATCACTTTCAAAACAAATTTCACATTTGGACAAATTATTGAAGTCTAAACACATAACTAATGAGTTTGACCACTACCGTCTGCATGTAAGTTTTGTAAACTCAAGTCCCACTATTCTGTATGACTAACTATACACGTGTAAGTATTTGGGCTTTGGAGATACTTACCATTCTAGAAGCCGTTTGTTGTAGTCTTTTGTGTCATCTACATACTCCCTCAACTGCACAAAAACAGACATAATCCATAACTTCAGCTAGTTTAATCATCGTTTAATCATTGGCGGAGTTTAGCATTGCATTTTAAAAGTCATTATTTGATTATAGTGCTTATTCATACCAGCTGAAACCGATTGCAACCCTCTGAAAATATAGAGGGTGTAAGAAATATTGCACAAGCTGTACATAACAATACAAAACAAAAAAACCTGTTAAAACGACGTTACAAAATTTATTACATAAATATCACTATATAAAGTCTGCTCCACATTTGATTGTTCTGCTATTGTCGATATTTGCCTGCCAAGTTAAATATTTCCAATTTTTTGTGAAGTACGTCAGGTGGTGAAAATTTAAAATCAATATAGTTGATAGCATAGCTTAGTCATTATACTATTTTCATTATGGAGCAGACTCTATAAATAGAGATTTAAAAAAGTCAAGTATTGAGCGGATTTTACTGAGTTGAAAACAGCCTCTCGAGAGCAGACAAAGCTTTAAATTTCTCCCATAACTATATTTATAGCATTGTTTTAGTAGCAAAAAAATAGGAAGCAGGGAGGGGGGTGCTTACTGCATTCATCAAGTCCTTGATTTCGGACTCCATGAGTTCAGAACCCACTCGTCTCAGACCTTCTTTCAGTTCATCAAAAGTAATTGTTCCACTGTTGTCTGTGTCAATCAACTTGAACAACTCCTTTAGTCTACGTACACATATCAATAGTTTCTCTTGTTTATCTTGTAATTAATGTGAGTTTTGTCATGTTTTATCTTTAACAGGTTAAAACAGGGAACTATTGAAATATATAAAAAAGAACTGAACTAAGCGGAAAAATATAGGCCAAACATATATGAAAAAACTTGGTTTATTTCCATCCGCAAAATCATTGGATGAAACTGGAACAATAGGAGGTGCAAGAGCTGCAAGCCCTCTAAAAGCCTCATCCTTTAAAATGGTATTTATAAAATATATGTTGAGCAAAAAAAAGAATTATGATGGAAGAACTCGTCGATGCATTCACATTTTGCCATACTACAAACACTCTTAGTCCCAAATAAATGCAACGTTTATTGTAAAAATCATATTCGGACATTATTATTTAGATTTGCAAGCTTGAACATAATTTACATGATCAAACTCACCCTCATTTGTGGGTCACTGCTAATCTTTGAAGACAGTGAAACCACTCAGCATGGACTCGAAAAAGTAAGCACGATATCTAGTATGAACAGAAAGAATGTCATAAAAATGTGTGAAAAATAAGTTACAAAGAATACTACAAGAAAAAAGACACGTTCTTGCAGAACAATACTGCAAGAAAAAAGAAAGAGAAAATACCATAAAATAAGTTACAAACGTTCTTGTGGAATATGACATATATAGGCTGCGAAATACCATTGTTGGTGATTCTGGAATCAGCATGAGTGAAATAAACAACCTCGTGATGTTTAAGCGGCACAATCTCCATCTTATAACTGAGTTATGGTCTGCAAATGGTTTGTCCAGTCTGCGCTTTTTCGTCAGTGTGTGCAGCTGTGACAGTGGGTCCTTAGTCTATCGAGTTGGATGGTCTCTGAGTCTGAATTGTGGTATCTGCAATGCAGCTGCAATTCTATTGGTCAGCTTTCTGTTTGGCTGCAGGTTTATCCTTTTATGGAGTGGCATTTTTTGGTCTCTTAGTTCATGTGGGTTTCACGTGTGCTATTGGCCATTGATGCTATTTCCCTTTCTAGTTAAATTGTTATGACTATAGTCTTTTGGCTAGTTTTGAGTCTGTTGTCATTTAGCTAGTTTGTGTTTGTAGGATTTTGTTTTTTGTATTCTTTTTGCTTTGTTTGGGATCCATCCTTGTTAAGTGCCTTGTTAAAAAGGTGGATTGCCATTTTCTTGTATCTTGTTTTTTCTTTGGTTCCGTCAATAAATGTTTCCTTTCTAAAAAAAGAATAACCTGATAATAAAGAGTAAACACCACTTTTAAAGTAAATAAACATAACTCTGTAGAAAACCAGGTTCAAAATACTGTCAAACCTTTGACCATGAAATTGTAGTATAGGCAAAAGGTTCAAGTCTAACATATTCAGGTGGAACGTTTCAACTATATGGACATCCTCTTTCAAGGATTCAATAAAGTGGTGTGTTAGGATTATGAAAATCTATGTAAAAGACTCAGTCACCCCGTGTAATTTCTAGCATAGGTTAGCTCGTAGCCTTAATATTAATCGTTTAATTATCGTATGACTTATGGTGTTGTGCCGGGTCTTTACCCACATGTTAGCCTACTCTATAGCCCACTTATGGGCACAAAACTCATGTATTTATACCCCTTTCCAGCCATATGAAGGGGTTTGTTGATCATTTTATAATACACATACATAAGGTGTAGTTTCTCTGACTAGAACTCACTTTCTCTCTCTACAAAGTAGGCCAACCCCTAAATCATTAATTGTGTTATGATATCCAATATCCTACAATTGGTATCAGAGCTCATGGGATGATTAGCTAGATTGTGTGTGCATTTTCTTGGTTAGTTTAGATCAAAAGTTTGATTTTTGAAAGTTTATGGTCTTATTCTTGACACTCTTTGATTCTCACGTTTGTGATGTTAAAGTTAGTATTTTTATAGCCTTCTAGGATCAAGTTGTGCAAAAAAACCAAGCAAAAATGTTCAAAAGAGTGATTTTTAGGTGTTTTTAGATGAAAAGTTCGTATTTTCTTGATTGCGTTTTGTCTCACTGGCATATTCTTGGTTGCGTTTTGCCTCCTGCGTTTTGTCGTTTTGTAAAGGATAATTGTAATGCGTTTTGTCTTATTAGGAGTTGCGTTTTGTCTCCTGCGTTTTGCTTCCTGCGTTTTGGTTTATCAAAGGCTGCGTTCTAGGTCTGCATTTTGGTTTTGCGTTTTGACTAATTGAAGACCCTTCTTGCGTTTTGCCTAGGAGAGACTCTACCCATTTCAAAACTTGATTGCGTTTTGTCTCAAGATTGGATTGCGTTTTGTCTCAAGATTGGACTGCGTTTTATCTCAAGATTGGACTGCGTTTTGTCTCAAGATTGGATTGCGTTTTGTCTCAAGATTTGATTGCGTTTTGTCTCAAGACTTCCTGCGTTTTGTCTACTTTTGAAGACCTTCATTGCGTTTTGGTAGAAAGAAACTCTGGCAAAAATTTTCTTCATTACGTTAACTCATTTCAACCAAACCAAATCAAAATTAAACCACATATCACCTAATCCAACAAACAATCATCACTTTTAACATACAATCACTAATCATTGTTCGATCAAATTAATCATTTCACAATCAATTAAAATGGCTAATCTTTCGGAAGACCTCCAATGTGCCGGTTCTGATACCCGACCACCTATGCTTGATAGGACTGACTTTGCATCATGGCAACAACGTATTCGACGTAAAGAGAATGGGGTGAACATCTTGAAGTCAATTGATGAAGGACCTTTTCAGATGGGAACATTTAGGGAAACTCTTGCAGAAGGAGATGAAGGTGCCTTACATCTAGATCCAGAACGACCTCGTGTCTATTCTGACCTGTCACCTGAAGATAAGGATAGGTACAATGCTGAAATTCGGGCAACAAACATCCTACTTCAAGGGTTGCCAAAAGATATCTACTCTCTTATCAATCATTACACTGATGCAAAGGACATATGGGACAATGTGAAGATGCTCCTGGAAGGTTCGGAATTAACAAAAGAAGACCTTTAATCACAGTTGTATGATGACTTCGAACACTTTCGTTAGCATAAAGGAGAGAATATTCATGATTACTATGTCCGGTTTGCCAAACTCATCAACGATATGCGTAACATCAAGATTACCATGTCCAGAATGCAGTTGAATTCTAAGTTTGTTAACAACATGTTGTCAGAATGGGGTAGATTTATAACAGCAGTGAAACTCAACAGAGGCTTGAGGGACTCCAACTATGATTAACTGTATGCTTATCTAAAGTAGCATGAGGCACATGCCAATGAGAACAAAATGATGTTAGACTGATTCACTCAACACACAGTTGATCCTCTCGCCTTGATGTCCAATGTGGCACCTCAGCAGTACAATTCACAATCATCCACAAATCCATCATCCACACATGTTCCACCACACTTTGCTGACAACTCTCAACTTGATTCAAGACTCTCTCCAACGGACAACTTAATTAAGAATTTAACCAACACACTTGCCCTTCTTACCCAATCATACAAAACCTACCTTCCTCAAACAAACAATCAACTCAGAACTTCATCAAATCCTAGGAACCAAGCCATAGTTCAAGATGGCAGGGTTGTGGTTCAGAATGTTCAGGGTCGACAGAATAGAGGGCATGGTAACAATGCATGGGGTGCAGGTATAGCTGGTTATGGGGGAGCTCAGAATAGAGTCGGGAATGCTAATCCAAGTCAAGCAAGGCAGGTCAAGTGCTACAACTGCAACGGTATAGGCCACATAGCAAGGAATTGCACTCAGCCCAAGCGACCATAGAACTCCTAATAATTCAAACACAAGATGTTACTTATGCAAGCCTAGGAGAATGGGGTGGCATTGGATGAAGAACAGTTACTATTTCTTGCAGGTGGACATGACAACGCCGTTGATAAAGATGTGGATGAGCAACCTCTTCAGGATTTAGCACTCAATGTTGATAATGTGTTTCAAGCTGATGACTATGATGCTTTTGATTCTGATGTTAATGAGGCTCCCACGACACAAACTATGTTCATGGCTAATCTATCATCGGCAGATCCTGTGTATGATGAAGCTGGTCCGTCGTATGATTCAGACATTCTATCCGAGGTACACGACCATGATCAATATCAGGATGCTGTTTGTAAACATCATGAAGAATACGAGATGCATGACGATGTACAACCAAACTACGTTGTTGACTCACATGCCAATTATACGAGTGATAGTAATATGATTCCGTATGATCAGTATGTAAAGGACAACGCAGTGCCAGTTGTACAAAGCAATGTATCTTTTGTTCTAAATGATCCATACATGATATATAATGATATGTATGAACCTCATGCCTAATCTGTCTCTAACACAACACGAAACACAGTAGTTGATAATTCACTAACTGCTGAACTTGCAACATATAAGGAACAAGTTGAACTGTATGAAAGACGGGCCAGGTTTGAATTAACAGAAAGAGAACAAAAGATTGATGAACAATTAAGAATAGTTATCACTGACCGCAATATTAAGGAAGAAAATTTGAAAAAGGAACTTCATTCTGTAAAATTGCAACTTGCTTCTACCTTCAACCATAACAAGTCAATGGTAGAAGAAGTTACGTAATTGAAAAAGGATTTTAAACAGAAAGAAAACAAATACCTTGAAGAATTTTTGGACATGAAAGCTTTAAAAGAAAAGGTCGAGGATAAATTATACAAACAAGACCAGTCTCTTCAAACAGTTCACATGTTGTGTAAACCAAAGCCCTATTATGATGAACTGAATAAGGTAGCTATTGGTTACAAGAACCCTTTATGCCTCACCCATGCAAAGCAAGTTCAGCCTGCATTATATAATGGTCATGAAATTATCAAAAACAATCATGTCTCGGCTTTAGTGGACAACACTAAGGATACCCTAGAGATAGATGAGATCACTAGGAAGAAAATGAATGACAAAATGAAAGACCCAGAGTGTGTGCAAAAGAAAGTTAAGATCACACCACCTGATTACTCGAAAGAGAAATTATCAGCGACATTCCCACACCCCAAAACAATTGACTCCCTGAACAAATACTTTTGGTCTCAAGATCTCATCCAAGATGAAAAGCCAAAGCCTCTCAAAACGCAGGCCACAGCCTTAAGGCCAATCAAAGCATTGATGGTGTATTCTCCAAATACACCTGCAACGCTTGTCCCAAGGGTGCTTCCAATAAAGAGTCAAGTAAAAAATTAATATTTTTGCACTAATACAACTCTTTTCGGACTTTGAAAAAACTTGTAACAAGAGAATCACACTAACGAGGCTCACTAAAGGGGAAATGGGTTTTGAACAAACCAAGGCATGTTATCTCGCCGAGGTCATTCCATTTTTCAAAACACTTAAAGAACATTTTGAGGGCATTCAAAAGGCTCTAACTAAAGAAATTAAAGAAATGAAAGATATTTTTGAAGAGTTGGAAGCTGAGGTTGACCAAAACAGTGTAGATAGGAAACATGATGAGATTGAACGGAAAAACCTTCTTATTGCTCATGATAATTTAATTGCTGACTGCTTGTCCAAAGAAGTGTTTTATGTTGCAACGAATTCTAAGCTTAATGTATCTAGTTTTACTGCAATGCATGATGCCCACACTAGTCTTAAAGCACGTTGTCTGGAACTTGAAGTTGAGCTTTCTAATTTATGTGATAAGATTCAAAAGGATAATCATAATGAGTTAATAAAACGGTTTTCCAATCTTGAGGTAAATCATTTAAATCCGCAGTTAAAATATCAAAATCTTAAAGAATGTTTTGGAAACAACACATCTCCACCCACTCGAGATGTTCCTGATTTTGACTTAGTTTTTGTAATCGAAAAGATGAAAGCCTCAATTCAAGGAAAAGACAACGCCATCAAAAAATTGAGAATGCAAATCTCTCAATTGAAAGAAACCCATAGTGAAGCAGACCGTACACTTGATTTCATGACCTTAGACTTTCAGATCACTCAATTAACTGAAAAAATCAATGTTCTTCAAAAACAAAATGAGCTTTTAGGGCAAAAAAATGGAAAGATTAAGTAGCATTATATGGAATTGTATTATTCTATTAAGATCACGCGTGCTAAGCATCTAGAACAGACAACTGGCCTATTAATTGAAAATGAAAGTCTAAAGGTCCAAATACAGAATAAGCTGTCATGTGTCAATAAGGATCATGTAAAACCAAAAGTTCTTGCACCAGGAAAGTATGCTATAGATGTTGAACCTATTCCCCCTCGCAATAGGAACAATAGGGAAGTGCATCTAGTTTATCTCAAACACCTTAAGGAAAGTGTAGAAACCCTTCGCGAGATCGTAGAGGAAGCTAAGGTTGAAAGACCATTAGATAGCTCACTTGCATCAGCTTACCGTTACACCAAACACTCTCAGGAATTGTTAGAATATGTGATTGACACTTGTCCAAAAGCCCTAAATACACGAGATAACAAGCATGCTTCTACCTCTTTACCTAAGAAAAAGCAAGTCACTTTTGAGGAACAATGTGCAATGTCAAAAAGTAACACACACAAACCTGTAGAGCAACTGAACTGTCAGAAGACTAATGTCCATGTGCCTCCTTCTACAGGAGTAAACAGTTGCACTGACGCTAGCAGATCACAGCCTAGGAGCAATACCAAGGCATATGTATTAAAGACATATGATGCTTAGTTAATGTCCTATTTGTTTCCCCAATAGCCAATTTATGGTCCGTGTGATTTTCGTGCAATAAGTTGACTTTTTGAGTCAAACATGTGATCGTGTGATGTTTGCTGTTGGTATATTAGTTAGTAAGTATCATTGAATGTATATAATGATCTAACTATGCCGTGGATACCTTGATTTGTAAGTTAGAATCTGTGCATTCAAATGTTCTTGGTTGCGTTTTGGTTTGATGTTCTTGTTTGCGTTTTGGGTATTCATGATTGCGTTTTGCTTATCAACTCTTGGTTGCGTTTTGGTTACTAAAACTAAGTTGCGATTTGATTATAAATGTTAAACAGGTCAAAACGTAATTATTGCGTTTTGATTTGAAGAAAATTAAAATATTAAAATAATAAAGCCCTCATTTCGAAATTTTTTCAAATTATTACGTTTTGTCTATTATTTGAATATTATATTGCCTGCGTTTTTCCTGTTGCGATTTGCTGCTTGCGTTTTGATTAACGGCGTCTTGATTATTTTGAATAAAATATTCATTGCGTTTTGTTGCTTTGCGTTTTGCCTGTTGCGATTTGTTTCTTATGTTTTAAATGGACTGTGTTTTGATTATTTTATATCAAATATTCATCGCGTTTTGATGGTTTGCGTTTTGCTTGTTGCGGCTTGTCTCATGTGTTTTGAATGGATTGCGTCTTGACTGATTGCGTTTTGCTTGGCTGAGATTTGCGACTTGTATGTGATTGTGTTTTGTTGTTGTGACTGCGTTTTGTGCATTTTCTAATAAAATATTTAATTATGTTTTGTGTCTTGCGTTTTGCCTAGTGTGTCTTAACCTTTGCGTTTTGTCTAGTATTGCTCATCCATTGTGATTTGGTCATTGTGGTTTGGTCATTGCGTTTTGTCTTCTGTTCCATGAGTTAACTTCCGTTGACTTAAGAGTTGACCAAATCTGTTGATCACCACTTTTTAATATGATCTAAGTGTCCTTTTCCTGGATTTAGTCCTTAACTGATTAACTATTGAGCATTTGCTCACATCTAACATCTCCTTTTTGTATGTATGCCTTTCTGTGGATGTGATTGTGCAGATACAAATGGCTGATGTTAATGTTAATGCTCCTGCTGAACAAGCACCTGCAATGGCTCCACCCACTCGTACTGATGATCAAATCATGCCTCGCAGCAGATGGGTGGCTGTAGGAAAAAGCAACTGCTATTTGGATGTTGAGAGGTCGCAGAGCAATCCAATCTACAAGATTGCAGTGGATATTCTGAAGCAAACTAACTTCTTCAGAGCTTTTATTGCTTCCTCAACAATCCCATCAATCTATATTCAACAGTTTTGGGACACTGTTAGGAAATATATTGTAAAAGACTTAATACTAGTAGTATAACAGTTAAGTCTGGTAGTATTAGTTAGTTCTGCCAAGTACTATGTTAAGTCTGGCAGTACTAAAGGTAGTAAGTTAAGTCTGGTAGTATTATAGTTAGTGCTGGTCGTGTTTAGTTAAGTCTGTTTATGTAACAGAATTGTTATCTTAGAGATTTATTAGGAAATGATAAGTATTATCCTTTTACACGTTTGTAAAGCCTATTAGGGTTTCCTTGGTGTATAAAAGGAACCCTACGGCATAGTGTTTTAGGTATCCAAACCTAATAGAAATCAATAGCAATATACGAAGTTAGTTTTACAATTGTTCTTCTTAGTATTTGTGTTAAGATTCCGCATTAGCATAAGTATTCATAGTCATTGTCTCTCATATAGTTAACTTGGATTTATTCAAGTTAGTTATTGTCATATAAAGGCTTAACAGGTCCAAAACACCTTGGACCTACAAGTGGTATCAGAGCCACTAAAGGGACTTTGAGTAAGAAGAATCACAAGAATAACAAACACTCACTTTCCTCAAGAAAAATGTCTCACCCTGCTAATGAATCCTCCCAACACCTTAGTGATGATGATGTATCAAACCATGAAGATGCATCAGACAATGGTGATGCAACCAATAAACCAAAATAACAACAACTCATCTCTAGTGCAACCACTATCTCAAATATCAAACTCCCAATTCCGAAGAAGGAGGAGTATGATATATGGGCCATGAAGATGGAGCATTACCTTGAATATATCGATAATGATGTTTGGAAGGTAATTCAAAATGGAAATTCTAAGAAGAGAATTTCAACTGGAAAAGATGGTGTCATTAGAGTACTTCCACCAGTATCTACTACAGAAATTCATGCTGTTGAAAAGGAAAGGAAGGCTAGAACCATCTTACTTATGGCAATTCCCAAGGAACATCTAAGAAGATTTCATGGAATAGATGATGCTAAAGAGATTTGGGAAGCCATCAGGACTAGATTTGGAGGTAATGCAAATTCAAAGAAGATGCATAAAGCTGTTCTAAAACAACAATTTGAAGCATTTTCTATATCCAGTTCAGAAGGGTTGGAAAAAGGATACGATAGATTCCAACAGCTACTCTCACAATTGGAAGCTCATGGTGCTGAAGTTTTAAATGAGGATGCCAATCACAAATTTCTCAGGGCTTTGCCTTCAGCTTGGTCAAATCTAGCAATGACAATGAGAACCAAAACAGAAATTGACACTCTATCCATTGATGACTTGTACAATAATCTTAGGGTTTTTGAACAAGAAATCAAAGTTGCATCAAAGACATCTACTAGTGCTCAAAATGTTGCTTTTGTTTCACAAAGCAGGAGCAGCACTAACAAGGTTAAGTCTGGTCTTACTGGTACCTTCGGTACTTGCAATCCTTCTACTTCTTCTTCCAATATTCCAGAAAGAGAAGCTCCTGCTAGTTTTGTTGATGAAGTTATTTACTCACTCTTTGCCAAGCAATCAGAAGATTTGGACTTGCTTCATGAAGACTTAGAACAGATTGATGATGTGGACATTGAAGAGATGGATATAAACTGGCAGATAGCAATGATTGCTATTCGAATGAAGAAATTTTACAAGAAGACTGGAAGGAGAGTTCGAATTGATGGAAAGGCACCTGTTGGTTTTGATAAAAAGAAGCTTGAATGTTACAAGTGTCACAACACTGGTCACTTTGCTAGAGAATGCACATCAAAGGGGACCAATGATGGCAAGAAGAAGACAGACTCGGTTTATCAAGATCAAGAAGCTGGGAAGCAAGAGCAGAATCAGATCGGTTTGCTGACTATGGATGATGGTGTTGTCAATTGGGGAGATCATACTGCAGAAGAAGAGACAAATCATGCACTCATGGCAATCAGCTCAAACTCTGAGGTATCTTTGTGTTCTAAAACTTGCACTGATTCATATAATAAACTTAAAGCACTGTGTGATGAACAAACGAATCAGTTAGGTGAACAAGAAGCAAAAATACTTGCCTATAGTCAAGCTGTTAAGAAACTAGAAAGTCAAATTGTTACTTTTCAAAAGCAACAGTTCTCCTTAAATGAAAAGCTTACATTTCAGGCTAATGCAATATATGAAAAAGATGAAAAGCTTAAAAAATATAGGAGAATTGGAATGAAAGCCATAAAAGAAAAGGAACAATTGCAGAAAACAGTAGACTCATGGAAAGACTCATCTAAAAACCTTTGGAGATTAGTTAATTCTGGTATGAGTTCAAGTTGCAAAATTGGCTTAGGATATGAGATAACATCAAACAATGAGGTTTTAAGCTATGAGGAAGAAATGAATCGTACTGTGTTTAATAGTACAGAAGAAGATTTCATTGAAAAACCTGTGTACAATAGATTTTCAAAAACTGATAACTTGAAAGGTGTACCACATCCCTTAAATGGAGACTATACACCTAAACAACAACAGGAATTTGATGAATCTTTGTATGTTTATGGTAAAAAGGGACCCCAAAAGCCTGAAACAAATGTCTCAGATGACAAATCCAGTGCGTATTCTACCTGTCAATCAAATGATAGTGAAGGATCTATTGGAAATTCATCTGAGCACACTGTTGTTTTTGAATCAGAAACCATAAGTGTACCAAAAGAGATGTCTGAGTCTAAACCTGTTACAACCAATGAAAAAGTCGTGTCTAAACCTAAACCAAAAGAAGTTGAACCTAGTTGTGTATCACACGTAAAAACTCCTAGGCAACAAATGAAAAATCAAGAGACACCTAAAATTAACAGGAAGAACTGGAATGAAATGATGGAAAGAGAACTAGGGGAAGGTTACTCTTTCACAAAGAAAAAGTGTTTTGTTTGTGGCAGCCTAAGCCATCTAATCAAAGATTATGACTATCATGAGAAGAAAATGGCAAGAGAGGCTGAGCTTAAGAAACAAAGGGTTTTTATTACTGGGAATGGGGTGGCAAAACCAGTATGGACTAATGCAAACAGGGTTAATCATGCTAATCAATTTGTTCCTAGATCAGTACAACTGAATGCTGGTAGGCCAAACATTAATTCTGTTAGGCCTAATATTAATACTGGTAGGACAAATGTTAATTCTGTTAGGCCTAGAGTTAATACTGGTAGTTCTAATGTTAATACTGTTAGATCTAGACAGCCAGTACCTACCAGGACCTCAAACAGCTTTAGTCCTAAAAGACCCCAGGTGAATCAATTTAATCAAAGAAGGCATTTTTCTAAATCTCATTCACCTGTGAGAAGACCCATTGATAGAAATACAGCAAAAATGTCTTATTTCAATGCTGTAAAGGGAAATTGGGGCACTACTGTTAAGACCTCAGCAGGTTATAATTGGAGGAACTCTAGACCAAACTCCAATTGTGATAGTGGACCAACTTTTATTAGAACTGCGAATGCTAAATGTCCACAAGGCAGACCCAAGCATGTAAAGGCCTGGGTCCCTAAGAGAAACTAATTTCTCTTTTTCTTATGCATGATCATCCACTCAAGAACATGGGAGATAGAGGTATATTTGATAGTGGATGCTCAGGGCACATGACTGGTAACAAGGATCACCTAGATGATTTTGAAGAATTCAAAGGGGGATCTGTTACCTTTGGAGGAAGCAATGGTTACATAACTGGTAAAGGTAGAATAAAAATTGGTAATTTAGAATTTGATAGTATGTCTTTTGTAAAAGAACTAGGGCATTTTAATCTTTTCTCTATATCATAAATATGTGATAAGCAGCACAAGGTTCTTTTTACTGAAACTCAATGTCTTGTTGTGACTTCTGACTTTAAAATGCCTGATGAAAATCAGATACTTCTAAAGGTCCCTAGACAACAGAATATGTACAATTTTGATATGAAGACACCTGGTCCTGCAAAAAGTTTTGCCTGTTTGATTGCAAAAGCAACATCTGATGAATCTAAATTGTGGCACATGAGGTTAGGTCATATAAACTTTAAAAACCTAAACAAACTTGTAAAGGGAAATCTTGTACGAGGTTTACCTTCTAAGGTTTTCAAAAATGACCATACATGTGTTGCCTGCCAAAAAGGTAAACAACACAGGGCCTCCTGCAAGGCTAAATTAGAAAGAATGATCACTGAGCCATTACACACCTTGCATATGGATCTTTGTGGGCCTACATTTGTAAAGAGTCTTAATCATGCAAGTTATTTCCTTGTAATTTCTGATGACTGTACCAGATTTAGTTGGGCATTCTGTTTGGCAACTAAGGATGAAACTAGTGGCATCCTTTAGAACTTCATTAGGCAGATTGAAAACTAGCTTAATCATAGGGTTAAAATCATTAGATCAGATAATGGCACTGAATTTAAGAATAGAAATATGCTTGAATTTTGTGGGAACAAGGGAATTAAACAAGAGTATAGCAATGCTCGAACTCCACAGCAAAATAGAGTTGCTGAAAGAATGAACAGGACCCTAATTGAGGCAGCTAGGACTATGCTAGCTGACTCACTCTTACCAACTACTTTTTGGGCAGAAGCAGTTAATACTGCTTGTTATATCTTCAATAGGGTAAGAGTGACTAAACCTCAAAACAAAACTCCTTATGAGCTTTTGTTTGGCCACAAACCAATGATTAGCTACATAAGACCTTTTGGGTGTCATGTTACCATTTTAGATACTCTTAGTGTACTTGGCAAGTTTGATGATAAATCAGATGAGGGTTTCTTAGTTGGTTACTCACTAAACTAAAAAGCCTATAGGGTATATAATTTAGTAACCAAGAGGGTAGAAGTAAATCTGCATGTAAATTTTCTTGAAGAAAAACCAAATGTAAAAGGTGTAGGGTATAGATGGATGTTTGATATTGATTATCTCACTGATTCTATGAACTATATTCCTGTGTCTTTGGAAAATCAAGCTAAACCCCATGCAGGTACTTCAGCAGTCACTAACCATGCAGGTACTTCAGAAGTGACTAACAGTGCAGGTACTCCAAATACAAATGCTTCTGAGGAAGAAGATGAGGCTGAGGAGCTTATTATTGTACCTACAGCAGTCCAGCATACTGCAGCAAAAGTTGGAACAAGGAAGCCTTCTACAAATTCAAAGAAAGAAGAGTGTTTGACAGAGCTTCAAAACCTTAAATCACAAGAGAAGGAGGCTTCTCCTAATGGCATTTCAAAAGATGCTCATGATATTCTAGCTTTTTGAAAAGAGTTGGATGAAATTACTCAAAAGCATTTAGGAGCAGCACTTGAAAACAAAACTACCAGTACTCCCTCAGTTAATATTTTTGGGGGGGGTTTTTTTTGGGTGTTTAAAAAAGTATGGATCAGTTAATAACTGGCAAGTTGATCACCAACATGCTAATCAGTTGATTCAGACATGCCAGAGCTTCGCAATCTTCAACAGGCCCGAAGCTAGGGATCCTTTGATGCAGCCTTCTTATGATAAGAGAGTGTGGTCATCTGGACTTTTAACACTTACCAACAAAAGTAGCTATCAGTCCCATTCCTACTCTTAGGATACACAACATTCACCCAAAAAATCAGATACTTGGTGATCCTAAGTCAGCTGTGCAAACTAGAAGCAAAGTGCAACAACAGTCAGGAGCTCATGCACTTCTAAGTTATGTTCAAAAGCAGCAAAGAAACAATCACATAGATCAACAACATTGTTTGTTTTCTTGCTTCTTATCTCAGGAGGAACCAAAGAAGATTTCAGAAGCTCTTACTGATGAGAGTTGGGTTGAGGCTATGCAAGAGGAGTTACTGCAGTTCAAGCTTCAAGAGGTATGGGTGTTAGTAGATCTACCAGCAGGCATGAAGGTTATAGGTACAAGGTGGGTCTTCAAAAATAAAAGAGATGAAAGAGGAGTAGTGGTCCGAAACAAGGCAAGATTAGTTGCCCAAGGTTACAGACAAGAAGAGGGTATTGACTATGATGAGGTTTTTGCTCCTGTGGCTAGGATTGAAGCCATAAGGTTATTTTTAGCCTTTGCCTCCTTTATGGGGTTCATAGTATACCAAATGGATGTAAAAAGTACCTTTCTTAATGGTACTATAGATGAAGAGGTGTATGTTTTACAACCTCCTGGTTTTGTTGATGCTGATCATCCTAAAAAGGTCTATAAGGTGGTCAAAGCTTTGTATGGTCTACATCAAGCCCCTAGAGCTTGGTATGCTACTTTGTCTACATTTCTAGAAGAGCATGGATATAGAAGAGGATCACTTGACAAGGCTTGGTTCATTAAGAAAAACAAAAAGGATATCATGCTAGTTCAAGTATATGTTGATGATATCATTTTTGGATCTACTAAAAAGTCTTGGTGTGATGAATTTGAGACCTTGATGAAAGGAAGGTTTCAAATGAGTTCAATGGGAGAACTTACTTTCTTCCTAGGATTGCAAGTCAAACAAAGTCAGACTGGTCTTTTTATCTCTCAAGACAAGTATGTTGCTGACATGTTGAAGAAATTTGATCTTGCAAGTGTGAAAATAGCAATTACCCCTATGGAAACCAAGATGGCATTAACCAAGGATGAGGAGAGTGCTAATGTAGATGTATACCTGTATAGATCTATGATAGGCTCTCTTATGTATCTAACTGCCTTTAGGCCAGATATTATGTTTGTTGTTTGTGCTTGTTCTCATTTTTAGGTCACTCTAAAGGTGTCACATCTCATTGTTGTTTAGAGGATCTTCGAATACCTTAAGGGCAAATCTAATTTGGGCTTATGGTATCCAAGAGAGTCACCTTTTGCCTTGAAGGCTTTTTTAAATAGTGACTATGCTGGAGCTAATCTAGACAGGAAATCCATAACTAGTGGATGTCAATTTCTTGGATGGAGGCTGATTTCATGGCAGTGCAAGAAGCAAACCATTGTAGCTACCTCAACTACTGAAGCTGAATACGTTGCTGCTACAAACTGCTGTGGACAGATAATGGGGATTCAAAATCAATTGTTAGACTATGGTTTCAATTTCATGAATACCAAAATCTACATTGATAATGAAAGCACAATATGTATAGTGAAAAAATCCAGTGTTTCACTCAAAGACAAAGCACATAGAGATAAGGCATCATTTCATCAGAGATGCATATGAGAAGAAGCTTATACAAGTGCAAAAGATTCACACAGACAATAATGTGGCTGACCTGTTGACTAAAGCGTTTGATGGACCAAGGTTCAACTTTTTGGTGGTCAATATTGGTATGGTAAATCCCTAGCTACATTTGAGGGGGGATTTTGTATCGTTTATTCTGTTTGTTAGACAACTTAGTTTTGTTAGTTAGCATAATTAGTTTTGGTAGAATAATTAATTCTTGTAGTGTATAGTAGTGTGTTTTGTGTTTGCATTAACTCTTTCAGGCCAAGCATGAATTAAAAGATGGATTGGAGCATGGATTTAAGGCTTAAAGACAGTCGTAAGGTTAAAAGCTTAATTCTGGTATTGTTATAATTAATTCCGGTAGCTTGGTTGACCAGATTTAAGTCTGGTAGACCAATATTAAGTCTGGTATCTAGCCATTGGGTACTGGTTGACCAAAGTCTTTGACTTTTCTTTAAATATGACCGTTGGACAAAAAATACGGCTATATTTCAGTGATTAATGATTTTTATTGGACACTTAATGGTTAATCTCAATAAAAATAGCTTTCTTCGTTCAAAAGAAACTACTTTTAAGGAGGTTCAATCAAAATTCGTTACTTCTCACCTATCAAAAGTCAATTAACTTTTACACCAGTCTTAATTCACCTCAACAAGTCAAACCCAATTGCAAATACTCAAAGCAATACAACCTCTACACCTGAATTTTTAAACAATGGCACCAATGGCTTTCGTTCCTAAGCATAATCAGGTAGGATTTCTTAAGAAACCTGAAGGAAGTGCAGGTTTTGAGCAGATAGTTGATTTTCTTAAAGGCACTCACATCAGGTATGCCTTGGAACATAATCCTACTATCTATGTTTCAGTAATCAAATAGTTTTGGCAGACTGTCACTGTCATAACACTTGATAATGGGGAACAAGAATTAAAAGCCACAATTGATACCGATGAATACACAATTTCTGAATCATCTGTTAGAAATAAACTTCAACTCGTAGATGAAAATGGTATCACTGAGTTCACTAATGCTGAAATTTTTGAGGGGATGGCTAATTTGGGGTATCCAATAGATAATACTTTTACATTTTGGAAAAAGCATTTTACCCCTAATTGGAAATTTATGGTCCACCACATTTTACATTGTATAAGTTCTAAAAGTGGGGGATGGGATCAGTTTGGTAGCAAACTTGCTACTGCGCTAATCTGTCTATCTACTGGAAGAACTTATAATTTTTCTAAAATGATTTTTGAAGCAATGGTGGCCAATGTAACAAGTCAGAAGAAGTTTCTAATGTATCCCAGATTTTTATCAATGGTTTTGGAAGCTAAACCTGTTAACACAAATCTTTATTTAGCTTATCGATTGACTAAAAAGATTTTTAGGAACATGAACAGAGGGTTTGTTGGGGTGTATAGACCATTGTTAGCTAACATGATTGCAGGACATGATGAAAACCAAGGTGAACCACAAGAAGAGCCTGTTGAATCATAACCCCCACCAAATGCATCGGTACCCTCTACCTCTCAACCTACAACTAAACCCCACCCTGATCAAGAATTAGAAACTGAGACTGAACTTCATGGCTCATCATCTGATTTTGTTCACACTCCTCCTACCCAAGTTGAGACATCTTCACCTGAACTTAAATCCATATCACCTGAACCTATGGAGCACACATATGCCCAACCACAACCTTCACTTGTACAACAACCAGCTTCTCCTGAACCACAACCAACATCACCTCCTAAGTCCCCACCACTTCAAGGTCCTACTTCCACTTATGCTGAGGCTACAAGAATCAATGTAGCTGATTTGCTGCACCTAGTACCTCAATTAGTTACTAGGATTGATAATTTGGAGAAAGAACTGAAGGAGAATAAACAGACCACAGCTGCTGTTATAGTAAAATTGGTAAAGAAGGTCAAAAAGCTGGAAACAAGGGTTAAGTATGGGAATCTACCAAACAGGAAGATGGTTCTAAGTGACTCAGAGAGTGAAGATGCTGCTAATTCTTCCAAACAGGGGAGGAATTTAGGGGAAGAAGATGTATTTGAAACTCCTAAGGGCAAAGATTCAGGGGAGGCAGACATTAGTCCAAGTGGTTTGCAGGCTGCTGAGACCTTAGTGCAGGTGGCTTCTCAAAAGACTAAGACTTATACTAGGAAAGTTAAGTCTGGTCTCAAGAAGAAATTGGATGTTGGAGTTAGTTCTGGTGATAGAAAGTCTGCTTTTGAAAAGTTTAAGTCTGTTAGTGAGGAGATTGAGTCTGGTTTCACAAATATTAGTTCTGGTGAAGTCAGAGTCAACCAAAGAAAAGGAAAGGAAGTACTTGAAGAACAACCTCAGCCTAAAAGATCAAAGAAACAAATTAGAGAAGAGGAAGCCAACTTAGCAGAGATTGCAAGAATCCAAGCTCAAGAGGCAGCTGAAATTGAAAGAAAAGCTAAACTTCAAAGATTAGATGAATTGGCTGATAAAAGATTGAATGATGAGCTTGAGATGACTGAACAACAAAGAAAAAGAGCTACTGAAGTTCAATAACAAGCTCAATATTATACAGAAGAAGATTGGGATTTAATCAGAGCAAGGATGGAAGCGAGCACGGAATTAAGAAAAAGTGTTTTTGGTACCGATATTGATGCTGAGGATTATGCAAGAATAATGTTGAGATTAGTTTTGAGAAAAGAAGAAGGGAGATAGAGAACAAAAGCTGAAAGCAAGAAGAATAACCATGACCCTCAGCTAACAGAGAAACTACATGATGAACTATGTCAGAAGTCAAGGTCATGGTTAGACAATTCCTCAACTTAAGAAGTTGTCTTTTGAGGAACTTAAGGTACAATTTGAGAGAACTATCAGAAGCATAGAAAATTATATTCCTACGGATTCTGAAAAGGAGAAAGAAAGTTTGAAAAGGTCTGGTGAAACTCTTCAAGGTGCTGAGAAAAAGAAGCAAAAGGTATTGGATGTTGAAGATATTCCTATACCTGAATCTGCCAAGTTTGTGAAAGAAGAAGAGATTGAGGTCAAGCAATCAGTTCTAAAAATGAGTAAGAGAAAGTCAAAGGCTAGAAAAGGGATTGGTTTGCATACTTCTACCGAACCTGAATCTAGAGAAGGTGATATTGCATCCTCAAAGATTGTGAAATGGAAGATTCTTAGACATGGAGGTAAAGGTTATTGTCACCTCATCAGAGCAAATCAAAGGGATTCAGTGTTTGTGAATTTTGGAGCAATGTTGCATAATATCTCAAGAGATGATTTAGTTGATTTGTATAAAATTATGTTGCAAAAGACTACTGCTTATGGTCCTAAAGAAGATTTGGAGAGTGCATTTGCTGAAAATCTTAGGATTATGTTTGATCCACCACAAAGTGAAGATACTGTGTGGAGTTTACCTATGCACATTCCTATAGTGAACTGGAGATATTATGATTCATGTAATGTTCACTGTTTGAACTTACATAACACAACAACCATTTATATGTTGGCTGAAAGGTCATATCCCTTGTCAGAAGAAGTGTGCAGTATGATGCTTAAGAAGAAGTTGTTTGCTCAAAATACTGAAGTTAAGAAAAAGCTGGTAAAATCGATTGAGAAGAAAGCTGGGATTAAAGCTTAAGTGTTTGAAAGAATTATCAGCATATCTATGGAAATTGATAAGTTGAAGATCTAGAATGGAGATGAGGAGAACAACACTTGGTGGAGGTGCTTTAGCACTTACACAACAAATGGTGTTTAGTTCACCAAGCCTAACCAGCATTAAGAACTGACTTGACCACAGGGGTACGGCTTATGGAAAAGTATTTCTCAAATCCGTTTTATGGTTGACAACTTGCCAATAAGTTGTATGGTTTTCAACTCACCATATCTGTTTGAGTGAAGAGTTGGCTAGCCCACAAGTTTATGGATTGTGGTAAAGGCTGTGGAAAAACCATAACTAGTCCATGAGATTATGGCTTATGGTAAAGACAAATTGCAAATCCATATTAGATGGTTGACACTTTACCAAAAAATGGATGGTAAATCAACTAACCAAGTTTCATGTACAAAGAGTTGATATGGTAATCAATCCACCATGGAATTTACCTTTTCTAGGTGCCAAATGATTGACTAGCCCTGAGCAAACGGCTACAGGTAAAGGCATCTCAAATCCGTTCATGGCTGTAATGGTTTGCCAAAAACCATATGGTATTCAACTCACCAATTTTTCACGTACTGAGAGTTGAAATGGTTTTCAGTCAACCATGGACATGCACCTTTCGGGTGGCCAAAGGACTGACTACTCCAGAGTTAATGGCTAACTGGTAAAGAGACATCAAATCCATTAAATTTTCAATGATTCGCCTCTCACAAGAGTTAACACACCTGGAAGTGATGAGAATAGTCTGAAACTTTATGATTAATGTACATATAGTCAATGTTGCTGATATGAAGTGTTGCTGATATGAAGTGTTGCTGAAAAGTTATGAAGATTAGTTGCTGCAAAGATCAAATAAAGATGATACAAGTGTACCTGTTTCAAAAAGATGCTGCAAAGAACAAGGAGCTGCAAGTAATTCAAGAAAATCAAATGTGGTAGTTCCAAATATTTTAAAAGAAAAAGTTTACAACAATTTTCAGAAGCTCAAAGATGAAGGTACTTAAAGAAACTTGAAGTTCATAAGTGAAGATCAGGTTAGGGGAGGATTGTTGGGAAATATATTGTAAAAGACTTAATACTGGTAGTATAACAGTTAAGTCTGGTAGTATTAGTTAGTTCTACCAAGTACTATGTTAAGTCTGGTAGTACTAAAGTTAGTAAGTTAAGTCTGGCAGTACTATAGTTAGTACTAGTCGTGTTTAGTTAAGTCTGTTTATGTAACAGAATAGTTATCTTAGAGATATATTATGAAAGGATAAGTATTATCCTTTCACACATTTGTAAAGCCTTTTAGGGTTTCCTTGGTGTATAAAAGGAACCCTACGGCATAGTGTTTTAGGTATCCAAACCTAATAGAAATCAATAGCAATATACGAAGTTAGTTTTACAATTGCTCTTCTTAGTATTTGTGTTAAGATTCTGCATTAGCATAAGTATTCATAGTCATTGTCTCTCACATAGTTAACTTGGATTTATTCAAGTTAGTTATTGTCATACAAAGGCTTAACAGATCCAAAACACCTTGGACCTACAAGTGGTATTAGAGCCACTAGAGGGACTTTGAGTAAGAAGAATCACAAGAATAACAAACACTCACTTTCAAGATCAAGAAAAATGTCTCACCCTGCTGATGAATTCTCCCAACACCTTAGTGATGATGATGTATCAAACCATGAAGATGCATCAGACAATGGTGATGCAACCAATAAACCAAAACAACAACAACTCATCTCTACTGCAACCACTATCTCAAATATCAAACTCCCAATTCTGAAGAAGGAGGAGTATGATATATGGGCCATGGAGATGGAGCATTACCTTGAATATATCGATAATGATGTTTGGAAGGTAATTCAAAATGGAAATTCTAAGAAGAGAATTTCAACTGGAAAAGATGGTGTCATTAGAGTACTTCCACCAGTATCTGCTGCAGAAATTCATGCTGTTGAAAAGGAGAGGAAGGCTAGAACCATCTTACTTATGGCAATTCCCAAGGAACATCTGAGAAGATTTCATGGAATGGATGATGCTAAAGAGATTTGGGAAGCCATCAGGACTAGGTTTGGAGGTAATGCAAATTCAAAGAAGATGCAGAAAGCTGTTCTAAAACAACAGTTTGAAGCATTTTCTATATCCAGTTCAGAAGGGTTGGAAAAAGGATATGACAGGTTCCAACAACTACTCTCACAGTTGGAAGCCCATGGTGCTGAAGTATCAACTGAGGATGCAAATCACAAGTTTCTCAGATCTTTGCCCCCAGCTTGGTCAAATCTGGCAATGACAATGAGAACCAAACCAGATGTTGACACTTTGTCCATTGATGACTTGTATAATAACCTTAGGGTTTTTGAGCAAGAACTCACAAGTACCTCGAAATCATCTGCAAGTGCTCAAAACGTTGCTTTTGTTTCACACAGCAAGAGCAGCACTAACAAGGTTAAGTCTGGTCATACTGGTGCCTACAGTACTTATACTCCTACTTCTTCAAACAATATTCAAGAAAGAGAAGTTCCTGCTGGTTTTGCTGATGAAGTTATTTATTCACTCTTTGCCAAACAATCTGAAGATTTGGACTTGCTTCATGAAGACCTAGAACAGATTGATGATGTGGACATTGAAGAGATGGACATAAACTGGCAGATAGCAATGATTGCTATTCGAATGAAGAAGTTTTATAAGAAGACTGGAAGGAGAGTCAGGATTGATGGAAACAAACCTGTTGGTTTTGACAAAAAGAAGCTTGAATGTTTCAAATGTCACAACACTGGTCATTTTGCTAGAGAATGCCCATCCAAGGGGACAAATGATGGAAAGAAAAGAGACTCATTTAGGACTTATCGACTGCAAACAAGAATGTATTCAAAACTTATGTGATTTTGGGAATGGCCCCATAAAGTCGATACAAATATCAAAAATTTCACACACTTGAATGTTGTTTAATGACATCTCATCACGTTTTGATATATTTCCAGTCTTTTGGCATACTTCGCAAAGTCGAACTAGAGTATGAGCTTCTTTTATGATTGTTGGCCAGTAAAATCCTGAATCAAGGACCTTTTTAGTGGTTACGTTTAGTCCATAATGTCCACCGGTTGGTCCGTGGTGACATTGATCTAAAATGGTTCGGGTTTCTGGTCCATATAGACAACGTCTGATCATATCATTAGAACATACTTTGAAAAGATAGGGTTCCTCCTAAAAGTAGTGTTTGAGGTCAGAGAAGAATTTGTTCTTTTGTTAGTACATCATTCCTTTTGGTATAATAACTCCAACCAAATAGTTTGCAAAGTGTGCGAACAATGGTTCATTTCTGGTGTTAATTTCCATAAGGGTTTCTTTGGGAAAGTTGTCGTCAATGTCACTGTCATCACTTGACTCGTTATTGTCAATCCTAGATAAGTGATCACCAGCAACATTTTCTATACCTTTTTTTTATCTTTGATCTCTATGTCGAACTCTTGTAGAAGTAGAATCCATCGAATAAGACGGGGTTTTGCGTCTTGTTTCTTAAAGAGATGTTTAAAAGCTGTGATGACATCAAATAACATCTACTTTATAGCATCATTTATCCCGTGTTATTAATCCATTTTGTATAGTTATTGCAAAGAGTTGTTACTTAATCATTTACATTTAAGAATTACAGTAATTATGGAGTAATTGGTAAATATTAGCAAAAGGCGTGCATTCTAGAGCTTAAATGAAGATATTTTGAAGATTACTAATCTGAAGACCAATACGCCGTATCCATTAAGGAAGATACGGCGTATCCGTGCCTGCACTCACCAAAGACCACAAAGGAATAAAGCTCAATACGCCGTATCCAGAAGATGTCAATACGCCATATCAAAGATATAGTATGTGAATATTCTGGAAGATATCAAACGTGGTCCCTACTCCAAGAAACTCCAATACGTCGTATCCAACCCATTGGATATGCCGTATCGAACCGACTTCCAGACCCTATAAATACAAAACTCAAAAATAAGTTTTAAGTGTGCTAAATCATATTCTCGATACCTAAACCATAAAAGTCGATTTTCAGAGGAGAAAAAGAGAAGAAGGGGTCGAGCAACGCTATCAATTCCATAGAAGACAACGTGTAATTCCATATATTTGAGTAATCATTCAGTTTTTGGTATCATTCGTTAACTCGGTTAGTTTACCTTGGCTAAATTATTGCTTTTGTATTTATTATGACGTTTGAAGGCTAATACCTTTAGGTATTAGACATTATTATGAAGATCTGATTGTTTGGTATTTGTTTATCTTGTTTTCTTGATTTATCGTTGAATGCTTGTTTATGTTTATCAATTTATACTTGTTTACGCACTTTTGTATGCGGCCTATCATTAAACTGGATCTAGTGACATGGACCAAGTAATCTAGAGTCTGGGATAGCTCTCCATATAGTAATTTATACATCTAGAATCATAGGATCACAAATATTGTCCTTCTAAATCTGTGTCTAGGATACGCTTCAGGCTTAACTAGTTAATTAGATATTGCCAATGGTTTATTGATCGTGTTGACTAGAAGGTGAACCTAGATAATTCAACAAATAACGTTTTGATTCTATTGGATAGTTAGAGAAGTAAACTACTAGTGTATAAATCGCCATTAAGCGGTAAGTGGGTAAAGTCTCTATGAGCTAGGGTTTAACAAGATCACCATTGTTTTAATCCCCAAGATAGATTTTAATCAACAAATAATGATGCTTTATGCGAATGCTTTAATTGTGACATAATTAATGTGCCTAGGTCTTAGGATGATGTAACACCTAAGTCTTAAGAATGATATGCTACCTCAAGAGAAGAAATTATTGCACTTAATAAACAAACCAACTTTCTAATCGAATTAATAATGGTTAATATAGTTTTCTTATATTTGGCTCGACCGCTCTTTTATCTTTTGTTAATTTGCTTGTGTGGGTTAAAGTGCCTTGAATTGATTGTAGTCACCAACCAAACCGTGCCAGTCTCTCAGGCTAAAAACCCCATTTTTCCTGTTAGAATTAGGATTAGGACTGACATAGGTTTAGAACTGAATAGAATTAACATAGATTAGATAACTAAGATATTAATTAAATTGATACATTTAACCTCGCTTCAAGTGTTCGACACCCTACTTACCACGAAACTACTACCGATCGGGTACACTGCCCGTTAAATTGTTGTTTTTGGTTTAGTCGGCAAAATATAAATTTAAAACTTGAATCAATAAAATATACATCACACAACGACACATCAAGTTTTTGGCGCCGTTACCGGGGAGTGAAAATTAATCTTGATTTTTATTAGATATTTTGGTTTTTAACATTAGATTAGATCTAACCCTTAGGATTAGTGTAATTTAGATTAGTGTATATTCTTGTATATTCTTTAAATTTTGTATATTTGTCTTTAATTGTTTGCTTGTATATATTTATTATTTGCGTATTTAATTGTTTTTCTTAATACACTATTCTGGTCGATATCTGAATACGCGTATCCACTTCCATCGGATATGGCATATCTAACTTTTTGTCCAATACAGCGTATTCATTCAAACTAATTAATACGTCGTATCTACTTCCATTGGATATGGCAAATCGATCATCTAAAACAGAAACAAGAATCTTGGTTTTCCTATTTGATTTTCGTGCTTAAATTTTTTTCTATCTTTCTTCAGAGCAAATCCAATGGATTGTTTATCCCTTGTTACAGGTAGTGCATGACAAGGAGTTCAACAAACAAACTATTCACACCTTACGAAGAACCTGAACGAGAATTTTGATCATCAAGGAGACACTTCAAGACACTAAGTCTTGACGAATTGAGATCGCCTGATTTCAATTTATTTTTTGACCAAGAATACTCGGAGGAAGAAGAAGCGGAAGCAAGGGCGGAAACCATGGAGCAATATATGAGCAAGACCCGAACGAACTATGGATCGGGAGTTGCTAGGCCTAAGATTGAGGAAAAATATAGTTTTGAACTAAAAGGCCAGTTTCTTAAGGAGCTTCGAGAAGACACATTTAGCGGTTCGGATAATGAGGATGCGAACAAACACATTGAGAAAGTTCTCAAAATTGTTGACTTATTCCAAGTTCCTAACATCACCGTGGATCAACTAATGCTCCGAGTCTTCCATATATCCTTAACTAGAGCCGTAAGTCGTTGGCTAAGAAACGAACCAACTGGTTTGATCAAAACTTGGGAAGATCTTAAAACTAAGTTTTTGAACAAATATTGCCCACCTAGTCGAACTGCGAAGAAAATAGAGGAAATCAACAACTTTCAGAAAGAACCAGATGAAACCCTTTATCAAGCATGGGAGCGCTTTAAAGAACTCTTGATGAAGTATCCTCACCCTATTTGACTAAGATGTATGAGGTAATTTTGTTCTACAATCGGTTGGATGTTCCAACACGACAGATTCTTGACTCAAGAGGTGCCGTTCCAACTAAGACAGCAATCGATGCTAAAAAGGCCATCCAAGAAATGGCAGAATACTCTAAAAAATGGCACAATAAAACATCTAAAGGAAGAAGTACTGAGACTTCTGACGGACTGGCTGCTATACAAGCACAACTGAATGATCTAGGAAGAGAGATCAAGAATGTGAATGAAAAAGTTTATGCTGCTCAAGTAGGATGTGAACAATTCAAAGGACCCCATTACACCAAAGATTGCCTACTAAAAGAAGAATGGAAAACCCTAGAAGAAGCTTACTACAAGCAATTTGGTGGACCTTTTCAAGGTTGGGGATATAGAGCAACAACTCCAGGATTTTATCAAAGGAACAACGCAAATCCTTCGTACCAAGAACGAAGGCAATCAATGGAAGATACCTTGAGCAAATTTATGGGAGAATCAGCAAAAAGACACGAGGAAAACTCTAACTTAATCAAAGAAATCTGAGCTTCAATGGATGTTTCCATAAGGAACCAAGGAGCATCAATTAAAACAATAGAGATACAAATCGGGCAAATGAGCAAGGTACTACAAGAGACAGGATTTGGAAGTCTACCTAGCTCGATTGAAACAAACCCGAGAGATCAAGTCAAGTCAATCTCGACTACTATTGAAGCTGATTCACACCCGATACGCCGTATTGGATCTCCCCAATACGTCGTATCCACTGGACAGAACCGTATATTCATGTACGAGACAAGACAAACGACAATTCCGTTTCCAAGTCGTTTGAATGGTTACTACTGTGACGGAAAAAAGGGATCATATGGACCACAATTCTCGGAAGCTTACACTAAAGCTTCACATACTAATGAATCCATACCCCAAAAGGAGAAAGACCCAGGGAGTTTCACTTTACCTTGCTTTATTAATAATGTTTGCTTTGAAAATGCCCTTGTTGACTTAGGAGCTAACGTTAGTGTTATGCCTCTCTTGACTACCTTAACTTAGAATTAGGCGAATTAGCTCACACTAAGCTAACAGCGGAATTAGCGGATAGGACAGTGAAATATCCAAAAGGAATTGCTGAAAACGTACTTGTAAGAATTGGTAAATTTACTTTTCTCATAGACTTTATAATTCTAGATATGCCCAAGGATATCAAAGTGCCCTTGATCCTTAAAAGACCATTTTTGTCTACCGCCCGTTCTAAAACTGATGTTTACAAGAGAAGATTACTTTAAGAGTTGGGGAAGAAAAGATTATTTTCAAAAGTGTTAAACCTGCTAGTAGTATAATTAAAAGGGTTTACATGTTAAGTCTAAGAGAAAGAATGGAGCTTGATTTAGAAGCTAGGCTAATGGGAGAGACTTTGGTGTTATATAGATCATTAGACCCCTTCTTGGAAGGTTACATTGAATTAAATGATCTAAGTGAACCATTTAAGCTTAGGAGAAGTCAATGTGATGATTTAATGCCCACCATTGAGGAAGGAGAGGTAATTGAGGAATATAGAACTAAGTATGAAGATCTTAATACTAGAATTGATGATTACCCTAGTTATTACGACGGTGATAAGAAAATCTACATAGACTGTGCCCACAATTTAAAGTTTTCATGCATGATAGGATTTGAATTTACACATGTCAACTTCTTCCTGTTATTGTACGTCAATGTAATGTCCAAAAAGTTTCATAAATCTATAATGAAAAATAAGATGGTGTACAAAGGGGATAATGTTGTAGGAGCCTTAATGAATGTGCCTATTTTTGTTGGAACCTTTTCTGTTGTGACTGACTTTACAGTTTTGGAAGATATGGATGCTTATCGTGATAAAGGAATGGGCAATGTTATTGTTGGCGAACCGTTCTTAAGAGAAGTTGGAATTAAAGCAAGAAGGTTTGATGGAATGATTACCATTTACAATTTTAATGATGAGGTAACTGTAACCTTTGCCCTTTTTATGTTATGAATATTTCATTTATAGTCCTTTGACTAATTGACCTTTGTCAGTTTATTTAGATTTTGTACGTGTTGACGGTGATGATTTTTATGAGAATTATGATGAATTGTGGTTTATCGTGATTAATAATCCCTTTTGGAAAGTATTATTGTGTTATTTGTATTCCGGATGGTTTGACCTGTGAATTTTAAGAAATGCTAAAAAACGAGTCTGACACGTCCGTTAATGTCCAGGTGAGTTTTGAAAGGGTTTAAAGTGAAAATATATCATGTAAATACTATAGGTTAATGGAAAAGTATTTTTAAAGTGAATAAAAATGCTAATTAACTTTGGGGTAAATTTTATGGTTAAGTTTTACGAGTATTTAAGTGATCCCTACACGAAAAGAAAGGTCTGAGACCCCATAGGATCCCATGGCCGGATATATGACAAGAGGAGGGGACATGGTGGCTTAATTTTAGCTAACTTGTATTGGACTTGGTTACATAATTTGCTTCATTATCCATTTTCATATTATCTTTTATACATTTTAATTAAAACAAAACTCACACATAGTTGTGAGTTGTGTAGTTAGTCGGCGCACCTACACCACTACAATCCACCATAAATTTTCCAACTTTGATCGAGAACGTGTTATTCCGGGTTGATACGAGTGTTTGGGTGTTCATTAAACAACGT
This sequence comes from Tanacetum coccineum, assembly GCA_026074375.1. Lineage (NCBI taxonomy): Eukaryota > Viridiplantae > Streptophyta > Magnoliopsida > Asterales > Asteraceae > Tanacetum > Tanacetum coccineum. The sequence continues at coordinate 8,475 of BQNB010032337.1, read as the reverse complement.
TTGGGTTGTCCGGTTCGTGTTGAAATATACATTTTTGAAGATTTTCTTGTAAGTTATCAAATTTAAATTTCGTTTGTCCTTTTGGGTTTATTTTGATGCATAGATGTTAGTTGTACAAGTTGATCGTTGTGAAAATCAATTTTTGGAAACAAAATGAATAAAAGAGGGTGTTTGGTTTGTGGGTTGTAAATGGACCTTGGTTTTGGACTTGGATTGTATTTTAGACTTATAAATATCTTAATGGACCCTTGTTGGGCCTTAAAGCCTAACAAACAATATTTAGTCGTTATGAGAGTTTTGTCGGACTTTTGAAAGTGAAAATGTATTTACGAAGTGATATTGAATGATATTTTGGGAAAAAAGTTTTAGTAAACGTTAAAGATTGAGATTTTGGAATTTTGTCGAAAAGTGTTGAATTTATGAAAAGTGTTGAAAATAAGGTTTGAAACCTTGGAAAACGTTGTATGAGCGTACAAGTCATGTCGAAATTTCATAAAAAGTTTATACTTAGAAATTTTCCTAAAAACAGGATTTTTGATTTAAATAATAAAATATTATTTAATTATTTTATTTATTTAATAAATTCACTAAAAGACAAAAAATGTAACTTTTCTCAAAACTTCTCTAATGTGTTTATTATGAGTAAACGTTTTATTTTCAACCGTATTATGATTATTTTGAAGTGACTAAGGTTACCGAATGGACTTGTCGAGATATATTTATAATTATTAATTATAAATATTTATTTACATTACTTATTTATTATCTCTAAATAGTATAAGTATGTATTATCGAGTAATGAGATTGATATGAATGTTGGGCTATGTCGTCAACCATCACACCACTAAAATGTTATGAGTAATTGTACAACGTGTCTAAACTCTATGCATCAAACGTGAAGATTGTTTTGGAATTGGATGATTAAATTGGGACATTAACTGAACTAGGTCGTGTGCGGGCGTCGTTGCATTTTCTTGTGTGATTAAGATTTGGTTGCTAAAGACTTGCTTGAGGTGAGTTCTCGTAGCCTTACTTTTTACTGTTTTTCCGTTGGGGGAAATTGATACTCAAATGTATTTTGAAATGTTTTGAATTGATCTGTGCGAAATGTGGTTTTGTTTTTGGGGCAAGATATGTGCTTATGACTGCTATATAAATATTATGTGTTGTATGATTGTTTGGAGTGGATGGGTATGCCTACCCAGTATTTGTGTGATTATTGGAGCGGATGGGTATGCCTACCCAGGTTTGTGTGTAGTCCTGCCTTATGTTTAGTGCTCCAGCTGGTAGGACCTTTAGGTGGGTAAGTGACATATGGTTATTGATTATCGGTGATGCTAAGGTTGTTTGGATATATTCACTGTCATATAGAACTATTGTCCACTGTTGAAATATTGGCATAGCTACGAGCTCACCAACATTATTGTTGACATTTTCGAGTATCATTTTCAGGTGAAGTGAAAGAAGAATAGTTTAGTGATTGTGATAGCAGACTTAGAAGTATCTCAAGTGGAATTTCATGTGAAGTCTTGTTGCTTGTTGTTTGATCTTAGTATTTGGATGATTTAGATTAAGTTTGGATTATGGGCCCCTGTGTGGGCATTCGAATAATTGTAAGAGTTTGTGGATTTTAGTTGTGATTTGGAACATCACTCGAGGTTGTTTAAGGGTGATGGTCATCATAGCACTTGAAGTTTATGCATTGTAGTTTTCTCTATTTTGTATCTTGTGTTATGATTGATCATTATGTTGCATTCCTGAGTTTCCGCAATTATCAGGGTGTGACAGATTGGTAATCAGAGCCATGGTTATAGAGAACTAAGTGGGTTGGCCTAGACTATAACATAAGATCCATCGTTTAGTTGAGTATAGGATCTATGTGTGCGGTGTTCCGATTTTGTTTGCTTTTGTATGTTCGCGGTTTGGTGCTTTAGTTATGTCAGTCATTAAAATGTGTGAACTCAATATTGAATATGACCGGGAGGGATGCAAATATAAGTACGTTGGCCAACGTAGTTATAAGGGTATCATAACTCACTCATACTTAGTAATGTTGTTCACACAAATCAATGTTGACACCGTAGGGTGGTGTTATGTGTAAATCTGTATATATATATAGTAAGATATTATATATATATATATATATATATGCGAGTCTTCCCGCCTACCTAACGTTGCCCATGTTCTCCCTCGTATAGATAATGTCGCCTAGGATAAGGACCCAAAGTGCTGGCCGGCCTGCTGCCGAATCAATAAGAGGGGGAACGAGTGTACAATTTGGTAGAGCTGGAAGGGGTAGAAGACCTAGGGAAGGTAATGATGAGCGTGTTGATGATTTGAATGGTCAAGGAAATGACCAAGGTATGGGAGCTAATAGGGTTGTAGAGGGAGTCAATGGGAATGTAGAGGGAGCCAATAAGGGAGCACCCGACTTCTCAACGATCATTACCCAACAATTTCAAAACCTGTTACCCGCCATGTTGGCTCAGGTTAGTAACCGAGGAAATGTTGGAAATCAGAATGGTAATGTGGTTAATGAGAACGTTCAGGATAATGTTGGGAATGTGATAGTAAATGGAAACCAGGTAGGTTGTTCATATAAGGAGTTCTTAGCTTGTAACCTTAAGGAATATGATGGTAAGGGAGGTGTTGTAGTTCTTACTCGTTGGATTCAGAAAATAGAGTTTGTGCATGATATGAGTGGTTGTAGTGTTGACCAAAAAGTGAAATACACTTCTGGTTCATTTGTGGGTAAGGCTTTAATGTGGTGGAACTCTTAGATCTGCACGCTAAGCCAGGAAGTTGCTATTAGTATGTCATGGAATGACTTTAAGTTTATGATGATACAAGAGTTTTATCCTAGTCATGAGATGCAAAAGTTAGAATCTGAGTTGTGGAATCATGCCATGGTCGGGGCTGGCCATGCTGCGTATACTGATAGGTTTCATGAGTTGGCTAGGTTAGTTCCATATTTGGTAACTCCAAAGAGTATGATGATTGAGAGGTATGTGTATGGCCTTGCTCCACAAATCTATAGGATGGTGGCAGCAACGGAGCCAAAGACTATACAAAAGGCTGTGCAGATTTCTGGTGCACTGACCGATGAGGCTGTGAGAAATGGATCAATTAAGAAGGTTGAGAAAAGAGGAAATGTGGGGGAACCTAGCAAGGATAAGAATGGTAGGGATGATAATAAGAGGACTAGGACTGGGAATGCTTTTGCTACTACTGTAAACCCTGTAGGAAGAGAGAATACGGGTACTTGGCCCAAGTGTACCACCTGCAACTCCTACCATGCACCCGGAGGGCCTTGTCGCACATGCTTCAACTGTAACCGCCCGGGTCATTTGGCAAAGGATTGTAGAGGCGTGCCGAGGAATGTGAATCCTGTCAATGCTAGAAACCCAACTGTTAGGGCATGTTATGAGTGTGGTAGTACCGACCATGTCAGGTCAGCTTGTCCTAGATTGAATAGGGCACAAGGACCGAAAGAAAATTGTCCAAATCAAGTTGCTGGTAATAACGGGGTCTAGGATCGTGGAAACCAAGGGAACCAGGCTTGGGGTAGGGCATTCATGATGGGAGTAGAGGATGCTCGCCAGGATTAGAACATTGTGACGGATACGTTTCCTTTGAACAATCATTTTGCCACTACCTTATTTGACTCTGGTGCCGATTATAGTTTTTTTTCCACTACTTTTATACCTCTGTTAGGCTTAGAACCCAAATTGATAAAGTTATTAAGGGTTGCAAACTAGAAATCGAGGGTTATGTCTTTGACATTGATTTGATACCTTTTGGGCATGGGAGTTTTGATGTGATTATAGGTATGGACTGGTTGTCTAATTATAAGGCTGAAATAATTTGCCATGAGAAGGTTGTGAGGATACCTGATAAGTCTAAAATACACATATCTGTTTATACCAAAAATGACCCTAAATGACCCAAAACAGACTAAAAATGGCAAAAATATATTTGTTTTTGTGTTTTGTGAGTGCAGGTACGGATAAGACAAAAATCACAAGAAAACCGTCAAAAACAGTCAAACACGGACACGGGAAATGAAAGAGCACAAAAGAAGCCAAGGATTCAAAGCCAAAGCCAAGAAAAGTCAACTCTCAGTCAACTATGGTCAACCATCAGTCAAAATTGGTCAAACCCTGGTCAACAAAAGTCAACCACTAGAAGACAAAAAAATCCAAAGTTACAAATCAGTCCCTCAAGTTTCAAAAAGTTTCACAAATAGTCCCTAAGGCCTAATGGGCCCTTAATTCCCCTTAAAACCTCACCCAGCCCAAAACCCTAATGCCCATTCGCTTTTTATAAAAGTCCAGGGACCAAATGTGCCAATTCTGAAAGTTGTAATACACTTGGATGTGTAACACTTTTACACTTCACAAAGAGAGGGACTTAAGTTGCCAAAAACCTAAAGTTTAAAAAGTTTTTACCCGTTTCAGTTAGAAAAGGGCGCCAAGATCACGCCACTATTCATCATCCCCTTTAATTCACCACACAGTCAAAAGCATAGGGCTTTTCCAAATTAAAGGGTGCATTAGTAAATTCATGAGGTCGACTTTAAGATGGCAAGGACAAATTGGTAATCTCAAAAGCTTTAATTGGTTCATTCAAAGTAATTAAGCCACGTGGATGAGTGAAAGCACAAAAGGAAGCTGAATTTTGCATTGGTTACACTCACATAAGTAACACAAGTTGTCACATCAAAGGATTGCCAGCTTGGCAATCCATGTGACTAGCAATTGATCCAACGACTCAAATTCATCCTCCAATGATTGATGGAATGTACGGATGTGATTGGCAAGGGGCGTGGGAAGCACTCAAGGGGCTAGAAGGTTCAGTAGCAGGCTATAAAAGGCCCTCACTCACACACACATGTTCAATCTTCTTTTCCTGTTTTAGAGTAGCTTAGTAGATTTTAGCTTAAATTTAGCTTATCGTAATTTCCTTTTAAAATTCAGTTGTAATTTTCTTTTAAATCATGTAATCAAATTTATTTTAATGAAATCTAGTTTTACTCTTAAATACTTTGTCATAAGCTCTCATTTCTTCTTAAATGTTAAGCTATTGTTCTAATAAGCTAATACAAGCTCTTACTAGTCTATAAGCTAGCAATTGAGCTAAATCAGACCTTAATCTACTTAAGTCTTATAAACTAGTTTAAAACCTTAACTATTTTGGACCTAAAAGCTTTGGAAGGGGATTCAATCATGGAAGGAATCCCAAGGACTTTTACTAGCTTATCCATAAGGATAAGCTAGAGCTGTAGATAAGCTTAAAGAGCCTAAAAGCTTCTGTTGAGCTGAAGCATTCTGTAAGTCTTCTATTTACTTTTTTTTGTCATTTAAGTTTTAGCTTAAATAATTGCTTATTAGTGTAAACTGCTTATTTGCTTAATCTGCCTGCTAATTAGTGCTTATTTGTTCTTATTTTAGCTATTTAAGTGAGTTTGCTTTCCTGTTTCTAGATTTTATAGTTTAAAACTTATGCTAGCTTAATCTGTCTTAAAAAACATAAAAATCCAAAAAATTAGTATAGATCTTAGTTTGTTAATTCTAGTGTTATTGGCTTTTGATTTATGTTTAATAAGTTAGTTATAAGCTAAATATTATCTGATATCAAAGGTTTTTAAGCTAGTATTCATTTTCAAGCTCTTTGCAAATCTATCATAGTAGTTAAGGGGTGTTTGGTTTAAACCTGTTTGACCTTTAAAAGTCAAAACCATTTGGTAAATGCTTTGTAGTCAGCTTTGATTTTAACAATAAATAAGTTTTGAATTGGTTTGTAGCATCAGTTTAAGTTTGAAATGAATTTTTGGCTTAAATTAAGTATCTCAGCACCAGGGTACTTTGTCTCTTAAATTTTCATTGCCAAAGTTTTTATCCAAAGCTTAATAAGTTTAGTTAGTGTTTGCTTTGTGTTTGCAGACACTCAAATAGAGTGTCTAAGTGCAGGATTACCTCTTAAGGTATCCTGCATTTGTGCTTGCCCCTTTGCCATTTGCATCAGCAGTGGTAACACTAAGTTACCACTGCTGTCATTTTTAGGTTTCATTTTAGCTAGAAAATTTAGGCCTTAGGTTTTAAAATTCAGTTCACTTATAGATTAGATATAGCTTAATATAGTATAGGCCTTGATTTTTAGTTTTTAGCTTAATTACTTAGTCCATTTTAGCTTAAAATGTCATTTAAAATCCAAAAAGACCAAAAACAGTAGTAACTAGTTTAGCCTTTTAACTTTAGAATTTTAGCTTATAGTTCCTGTTTTTATTACTTGAACTCATAGTTTATAAGTAGCTAGATTATTCTCTATAAGCTTAGCTTCTGTCTTTGATTATTGAGCTTTTGTGCTTAACTTGATTTTAAGCTTTGTGAGTTCATTCTTGAGTATGCTGTTTTTATCTTCAAATTCAATTAGCTTTTAGTGTTCTTAGGTTAAGTGGCTTATTAAAATTAGATAGTAGTCATCATAAGCTATTTAGAATAGCTTTTGCTTTCAAAAATGAGCTTATATTAAAGCTTGTGCAAGCTTATAAGTCCAAACAAGCAAAAGTGAGCTCAAAAGCTCACTTCCTGTGGACAGCTTATTCTTAAGCTGTTACAGTGCTTATTCGACATTTTCAGACCAATAGTGTAGTTTTAAAGTTGCTTAGAATAAGGTTTTTAATAAGTGTAGGTATTTAGTTTTTGCAAAAAGTGAAAATAAAAAAATACAAAAAATGGGGGTTTGCCAGACTTGAACCCACGACCTCCCTCTCACAACACACACGACTTAACACTTGTGCTACAATAGCTCATCCGTCTACTTCTCTTTCCATATTTTTATTATACACGTTTTCTTTTCTTTTTCCTAACATAAGCCGTAGCTTATTAAGCTTATTCTAGGGCTTATTCTTTAAGCTAGTAGGTAATTAGTATTTTTCACTTGTTCTTTGTTTCATTTAGAATTTTCCCTGAATTTTTCATAATTTTCTATTTAGTAGATTATTTTTAATCATTTTTCTTAGGTTTCAATTTTCGAAAATACATTAAAAATAGAAATAATTTTCAGAAAAATACAAAAAAATAGTTTTTAGCATTAGAATAAATACTTTTAGGTTTACATTCAGAAAAATCATTTTCAACACTTTTAGATTTTAATTTTCATTTTTAAGCCTTTATTTTTAATTTTAAAAATAGGATTTTAATTTTAAAAATAGTTAAAAATAGTTTTCTGAGTTTTTATGTTATTTTAGACTTTTCTAAGTTTAAAAATCATTTTTCTAAGTGTAGGAACTTAATTTGAATATTTTTTAGGATTTAATTACGATTGAAAATAGTTATTTAATTCAAATAAATTGAAAAAATCATAAAAAATAGTTTATTTCGGTTTACTTAAGAATTTTCCTTTGTCTAATTTAGGTTTAGAAATTAGTTTGTGCATTTTTTAGAGAGTTAAATTTTAGTGTATTTGCTTATTTGTTGCGTTTATATGCTCTGTTAATTAATTTAAGTGTTTAATTGCTTTTATCTGTCATTTTAATTGTGGCTTTTATTTAGCATTATAGATACTCAAAATTCTTTCTCTCATTCGAAAACATATCCAAGCTAAAGCAAGTTTCAATTCACAAGTCGTTGGGAAAACGACCCGGTGATCATGTCTTCCCGTTAAATATACAATTACATATTAGTTATATCCTTGTAAGTGAGCTTTCTTAAATGGAGACTTTAGGAAAGTTCTTAATTACTCTTTTGGAATATTAATAGTATATTTTATAGTGTATAAAACATACAATCACCTGTTATAATCCTAAATACCTTAGATCACCTTGTAATTTTGAGTAAAGTCCTATGAGGATTCTTTTATAAACTCTCTCATATAAGCATTTAGATATTCAACACTAAACCAATTGTAGAGGAGAACCTACGCATAAATTTTCTTGAAAACAAACCAAATGTTGCAGGAACTGGACCTAACTGGATGTTTGATATTGATACTCTAACCATGTCTATGAATTATCAACCAGTTTTTGCAAGGAATCAAACTAATGGTAATGCAGGTACCAAAGCAAACATTGATGCAGGACAAGCTGGAAAGAAGACAGTGTCACACCCAGCTAAGGCAGAATCGCAAGGCATGATCAATAGGCATCATCACACAAGGCGTCAAAATAGAGAAAACTAAAAATGACATTCAATAAAATTCAAGATCCAAAGCGTGTTATGACAACGCCTAAAACAAAAATCCAACATATAATGCATGAAGAACAAAACATGACAAGTTCAATTGAAAACAAAAAAAAAATAGATAAATCATAGACTCTGCATGCAAGCCTATGGTCCAGCTAACTCCTCTTCTTAACTCTTCACACGTTTTTCTCACCTAGAAATGATGCTTAAAATGTCAACATAATTGTTGGTGAGAGTTACAAGTTTAAGACACACATATGACACCGCGATCAACAAAAACAATATTTACGAA
>BQNB010032336.1:0-53252 GCA_026074375.1 Tanacetum coccineum | reverse complement strand
CAAAGCTCTAAGTGATCCAGCTTAGGTAGAAGCAATGCAGGAGGAGCTTTTATAGTTTAAACTACAAGAGGTTTAGATACTAGTAGATTTGCCTAAAGATAAGAGAGCTATTGGTACAAAATGGATATTCAGGAACAAGAAAGACAAGAGAGGCATAGTAACAAGGAACAAAGCAAGGCTAGTTTCCCAAGGATATACTCAAGAAGAAGGTATAGATTATGATGAAGTATTTGCTCCTGTGGCTATAATTGAGGCAATAAGGCTGTTTTTAGCTTATACTTCATTTATGGGCTTCATGGTATATCAGATGGATGTGAAGAGTGCTTTCCTTTATGGTACAATTGAAGAGGAGGTATATGTGTGTCAACCTCCAGGATTTGAAGATCCTGACTATCTTGGACAAAAGTTTATATGGTTGGTGAAAGCACTGTATGGTTTGCATCAAGCTCCAAGAGCCTGGTATGGAACCTTGGCCAAGTATTTATTGGACAATGGGTTTCAAAGAATTAAGATAGATCAGACCTTATTTATCAAGAAGCAAAAAAAAGATATTTTGCTTGTTCAAGTCTATGTTGATGGCATTATCTTTGGCTCTACAAATAAGAAGTTGTGTACTGAATTTGAAAAACTGATGCATGACAAGTTTTAGATGAGTTCTATGGGAGAACTCAATTTCTTCTTAGGTTTGCAAGTGAAGCAAAGGGAAGATGGGATATTTACCAGTCAGGATAAATATGTAGCTGAGATATTAAGGAAGTTTGGTTTCACGGATGTCAGGACAGCTAGCACCCCAATAGATACAGAAAAGCCTTTACTCAAGGACTCAGATGGTGATGATGTTGATGTTCATCTCTATAGATCAATGATTGGATAATTGATGTATCTTACATCATCTAGACCAGACATTATGTTTGTAGTATGTGCATGTGCCAGATTCCAAGTTACACCTAAAGTTTCACACTCACATGCTGTGAAAAGGATTTTTAGGTATCTAAAAGGCCAACCTAAACTGGGCCTTTGGTATCTTAGAAATTCTCCCTTTGATCTGGTGGCATATTCTGATAGTGACTATGCTGGAGCAAGCTTAGATAGGAAATCAACAACAAGACGTTGTCAGTTCCTAGGGTGCAGATTAATATCATGGAAATGCAAGAAGTAAACTGTGGTTGCCACCTCCTCTACTAGAGCTGAATATGTGGCTGCTGCTAGTTGTTGTGGGCAAGTACTCTGGATTCAGAATCAAATGCTGGATTATGGGTATAATTTTATGCACACCATGATTAATATTGACAATAACAGTACTATATGTATTGTTAAGAATCCTGTTTCACATACTAAAACAAAACACATTGAGATTAGATATCATTTTATAAGAGACTGCTATGATAAAAAGTTAATTCAAGTGGTTAAAATCCACACAGATCACAATTTTGCAGACTTACTTACAAAAGCTTTAGATGTTGGAAGGTTTTAGTACTTGGTTGCAAGTATTGGAATGCTAAATCCTTAGAATTTTAATCTCTTTGTGTCTTTGTAATGTTTGTACAGGATTAGTACTGTTAGTTTTGTCAATTAGTACTGCTAGTTATACTTAAGACTGCTAGTTAAAACTGTTAGTCATAATTAATACTGTTAAACAAGAAAATACTTTGGATTGTATATTCTTGGTTTTGGACTAATATTTGTAGGCTAGGCATATTGAGTATCTGGTATTGAATTGAGGGGAGGCTAATAATGTCAACATGCAGTCAAGAATGAATGGAAGGACATGTAACATCAAACAAAGGTGTGTGATATGTCAAACACCTAGGCAAATAAAAAGAGGTCGGGACACAAAGATACCTCAGTCTAGTTGTCCCCCTGAAAAGGTTGGTGATGAGGCTATCCATAAGAAGTTGGGTGACAGAATGGAAAGGGCTGTCACTACTACTTCTAGCTTAGAAGCAAAGCAGGACAATGGTAACAATAATAGGACTCAATCCATGGCAACACTTAATGAGCCAAGTCCTTAGGGAACTGGTTCAGGTAGTGGTCCCAGGTGCCAAGATACCATATTGGGGGGTGTAGATGCTCAAACTAGGTTTAAGACTACATCTAAATAGTCTAATGATCCACCTCTCTTAAGAGATAACACACTTGGAAGTGGGGAGGACAATATGAAACTAATGGCATTGATGGAACATTGTACAAAACTGTCTGAATTGGTGAGAAAAAGAAAAGAGAGATATAGTAAACTGAAAAACAGAAAGAGAATTGTGTGATAAAAACAGAAAGAGTGAATTGGTAAGAAAAAGAAATGAGAGATTTAGTGAGCTGAAAAATAGAAAGAGAGATTGTGCGAATCCAAATTTATGGTGGTAATGCTTGTTGGAACAAAATTAGAGTTGATACTGCTAGGTATAAACTTAACACTGCCAGTATTAAGTTAGTACTGCCAGGCATATCTTAATACTGTTGGGTAAAGTTAATACGGCTGGGCTTAAAGTTAGTACTGCTAGGCTAAAATTAGTACTGGTGGGTGACCGTTAGTACTGTTTGAGGCATAACAGAATTTCCTTAATTAAATATAGCCGTTGCAAAATTTCTGCCAACTACTAAGCCTATAGGTTTGACTAATTTAGAGAAGTCCTGATCTTTCTATAAAATCATAAGCTTTCTTCAAGATAAGAACAAATTTCATTCAGTCGGTCAAATCAAAACCCTAAGTGCTCTCTACATAATCTCAATTAACTTTGCCAAGCTCACACACTCTCATATACAAACAAATCCCAGAACCCTAATCTAACTTCTCTTCATTAAATGGAAAATTTAGATTTCTGCGACAAGCACAACATGGTTGCTTATTTACAAAAGTCTGAAGGAAGTGACGGTTTTCATAAGATAGTGGATTTTCTAAATACATGTCACATTAAGTATGCTCTCATTGAAAATCCCACTATCTATGTTTCTCTCATAGAACAGTTTTGGCAAACTGCTTCTGCTAGCACACTTGAGAATGGAGACATGGAAATCACTGCAACAATAGATGGGAAAGTCAAGGTTGTTTCTGAGGCATCTATTAGAAGACATATCAAGTTAGAAGATTCTGATAGTATTAGCACTTTGCCTACTACAAATATTTTTGAGCAACTTGCTCTAATAGGGTATGTGTCCAACTCTGATAAATTAACTTTTCAAAAGGGAAACTTTTCCCCTCAGTGGAAATTTTTTATTCATACCATCCCTTCAGTTTAGTTTCCAAGAAAACTGTTCGGACAATTTAGTAGCAATATAGCAAACTGTATCCTTTGCTTTACAAACAGAACCTTTAATTTTTCCAATTGATTTTTGATGATGTGAAAATGGGCCAGAAAGACTAATTTTTTTATGTATCAAGCTTAATACAACTTTTTGAAACACGACAAAAGATCTTATTCAATTCCAAATTTTTTTTGTTTTTTTTTTGTTTTTTATTTTTTTTTTTTTTTTATACATTTTTTTTTTTTTTTTTTTTTTTTTTTTTTTTTCCCCCTATTTGGGGGTGACCCCCCATTGATTTGGGGGGGGGGGGGGCGGGGGGGGGGGGTTTGTTGGGGGGGGGGGGGGGGGGGGGGCGCCTATATTTCTCCTTCTCTTACCTAAAAACTATTTAGCAATATGAAGAGGGCTTCAAAGGAATATACTGGGGTGGATACTTCATTGTTTCAAACAATGCTTATTCAGGGTCAGATATTACAGGGTAAAGGATCAACAATCCCAGTTGAGTGCCATCACACACCCACAGTTGCTCCATCAACCTCACAACCACATCATTCACCAACACTTAGGGATTTTATCAGACAGGAAACTGAGGTTCCTCAGCCCAGTTCTCCTACTCAGACCTATGTAGCAGATGAGGCGCACAGGTGTGGATGTCAGGCATGGAGGGGCTGCCACTACTATCTCTAGCTTAGATGTAGGACAGGGCAGCGGTAACATTGATAAGACCCCCTGTCATACCCTATGATTCACCTCTCCCAAGAGTTCACATACTTGGAAGTGATGAGGGCAGAATGCAACCAAATGAATTGATGGAATTGGTTACAAAATTGTCAGACAGAGTTGCAGTTTTGGAGAATGACTTAAAGCAGACAAAGAAAACCTATGGTGCTGCTTTTACCAAAATTTATCCAAAGGTCAGCTTTGGAGAAAACTATCAAGTCCATCAAAGCTAGAAGAAGAGCTCAATTTGTTGTATCTGATGATGAGGAAGAGGATTCTTTCAATCAGGGGAGGAAAATTGCTGAAATTGATGAAGACCCTAATATTTTCTTGGTACAACAAATGATTCATCATGATGCACAAACTCAGGGGAGGCAAGAGTATGATTTGGAACCTAATTTTGAGTTTACTGCTCCTGAAGAGGTTTATACTGCTGAGCCAGATATTAGTACTGCTAATGTACCAGTTAGTACTGCTGGTGCAGAAGTTAGTACTGCTGCTGAAAGTTTAGTATACATCAGAAGGAGTGCAGCAAAGAGAAAAGACAAGGGTAAAGCTATAGTGGAGGAATCTGAGCCTACACAGACCAAGACTAAAATACAGCAAGAACAAGAAAGGCTTGGGTTTGAAGAAGCTCAAAGATTACAAGAACAATTTGATGAAGAAGAGAGGCAAAGGATTGCCAGTGTTCATGAAAAAGCAAGTACTTTCAAACCTGAAGAATGGGATAACATAAAAGCTCAAATTAAAGCTGATGAAGAGCTAGCTCACATGTTACAAGCATAAGAAAGAGAAGGATACTTTGAAGCTGACAAAGCAAAATTGCTTGTAGAGCTTATAAATGAAAGAAAGAGACAATTTGCCCAACAAAGAGCTCAATAAAGGAGGAACAGACCTCTCATACAGGCTCAACGAAGGTCTTATATGTGTAACTATATCAAGCATATGGGAATTCATACACTACAGTAATTGATATGATACTCTTTTGATGAAATCGAAGTTCTATTTGACGCAACAGTGAAGAGGGTAAATACTTTTACTCCAATGCAAAGTGATGATACAGTTCCTAAAGTTGTAGCTAGAAGTTCAAAGAGAAGTGCAGAAGAAGAACTTGGTGAAGAAAGTTCAAAAAGACAAAAGATAGGAGAAGGATCAGAAACAACTAAAGAATCAAAAGATAAAGAATCAGATAAATTGTCTCAAGAACAACTACAACATTTAATAATCATAGTTCCAGAAGAAGGGGTGAATGTTGAAGCCCTACAAACCAAATACCCAATCATTGACTGGGAGGTTTACACTGAAGACTCAAGAATGTATTGGAAGATCATCAGAGTAGGTAATCACACAGAGGTATATCAGATCTTTGAAGATATGCTAAAGAATTTTGACAGGGATGATCTAGTCAAACTATGATAACATACATTAAATAATCAATGTGTTGTTTTTTGGTTTTAAATAATCAATGTGCGGTGCGGTGTGAGTTTTGTGGTTCGGTTTTAAGGGTTAAACCGCATCCGCACCGCATTTTGCGGTTTTTTTGTTTTCTTAAAACCGTCCACTGTTTTTGCAGTGGTGCGGTTTTTGTGATTCGGTTTTTTTACGGTTTTTGCGGTTTACGGTGCTATTTCTTCTCACCCCTACTTATTTTTGTGATATAGTAAAGAAATAAAAATATGATAAAAGTGAAAGATTGGTTGTGCGTAAAAGTGTTTGTGTAAAGAGTGTTTTTATAATGTAAAAATGTATAACTTTATAAACTAATAAAATAAAATTTTTGAAATAGAACCGTTACGAGGGTTCCAGCGGTAAAACAAATGCAATGTTCTCTTCTTTTAGCTCAAGTCATTGGCTTCATGACTTCGGTGGCGCGGGCAGGGGAGGGGGGGTCAGTATGGTGGTGACACTATGACGTTGTGTCACGTCTAAAAGGCGCCGAGCAAAATTAACCGCACTCGTTGTTCTTATATGCTTAAGCTCCTAACCCATAGATCGCCATTTTTCTGCAAATGAGATAAAATATAAAAAGTAATCCAAGTGGTCCATTTCATCCATTCCATCATTCAACTATTAAAAATTAAGAGGGTTTCCCTCACTCTTCGCTTTCTTCTCTAACACTTTTTCCATAACACCCCTCCTAGTTTTTATTTTTTTTAAACAACATATCTTGCAAACGAGAATCCGTCAGCTACGTAAAATACACGTCCCGACGAAATATATTATCTTTCAGTAAAGGGTTCTTTAATATACTTTGTGATGATAATTATTTAAAGTTTTCCGCCCAAAAAATCACACGTGATTTGTGTTATCTCTAAAAATGGATTAAACCATATATATCTAATCTAAAATTATTACTCCAAATGAAATATTATACCCAACCAAATTTCATAATGTCTTAATATCAGGATATAAACACCATAATTATATATATTTTACCCATTTCATTATGCAAACCACATAAAGTAAGCTTACGTCATTAATTCTAAAATGCCCTTAATAGTATAAAAAGTTCTTTATCATCCTCTACATTCAACGTAACCACAAACAATAGCCAATGATTATGGGAACAACTTTCTACCACAAGAACGAGAAGAACCAACCATAACTTCTAATTCTAAACAGTAAGTGAAGAATGCACTTACGTACAAAACACCAAAAAACACCAAGTATATGACGGTTATAAAACTCATCTAACAAACACGGAGCATATAAATAAATTTGTATGTTGTTATTAGGTTCATGAATAGGATGGACCTTCTGGATGAAACTATGATCATCTAACAAGGAATATTCGTTAATGCGCAACACCTTTTTGTTAGTCTTTTATCTATAACTAGACACTTAATTATAAGTGTATAATAGTCAATAATATTTATATTGACAAACTATAAGAGTTTTTCTTTTCTTTTTTATGAATAAAGTAATGAAATAGGTGAATATGACAAATATGGTATTTATAATGTGTATATATGAGATTATCATATTTAGATGAGTAAATATGTCATTTAGAGGTTTAAATTGGGTATATATAAACTTAACCTTTTAAAAATCACGTGTGATTTCACAATTCACAAGTGATTTTTTTAGGTCGAGATAGAACTATGGACCCAACCCTATTGTGGCTTGGGTCCATTAGGTTAGTGTTAGTTAGCTTAATTCTCCAAATTATGTTTTATAATAAAAAGAGAAGAAATCTCATTATGTAATGATAACTAAAGTACAATTTAATAAAAGATCTATTTGCTATTCTGGATCGTATTACAACTTTAGGTAAGATCCACTAATAAAATCTGCAATTCTCTGGTCATCGGCTACTTGCTGGTGATCCGGAGGAATTCTCTTTATTTTTGATTTATTTTTTTTAATTAAGATTTTGTTTATCATTTCCAATTTTCTAAAAAAAAAAAATTCCCCCTCAAACCTAGCCGTCAAAACACAAGAAAAAATATGTTGAATTGTCTTTGATCAACTATATTTTTTATTCATCATCTATTTGTTTTCATTGTCGTTGAAAACAAAAGTTGATAATCAAATTGCGGCTTCCTCCTAAAGGAAAAGCAAGCCATGATGTAAAAAAAAATCGTCACGCAAAAGAGAATGCCACAAGTAATAAACAACTATGCCGCCAAATACAATTATGCTTCCGCTCAAACAAACAAAAACAGAAGATGAGGAAAAGAAGAAACAGCTTTCAACATTTATTCCAGTCTGTCCGTCCAGAAGATTGTCGTTCAAACTGCGCGGGAGTGTTAGACGATTAGATTATGGCCCAAACCCGATTATGGGCTTGGGTTCATTAGGTTTAGGGTTAGTTTACTAATCTACAAGTTAGTTTTTAATTATGAAACAGAGATTATAATCTCATTATGATATAACACAAAAAACACAATTCAATAAATGACTTTGCTATTTTACAATTTTAAAATAAATTCACTTGAGAATTGTTATTTTAAAAATAACGTGTGATTTCACAATTCACATGTGATTTTTTCAAATAATAAATTACAATGATATTTCATAGTTGGAAATTGAAACTAACTTTCATCGAAAGTATATGGAAATGTCCGTCTATAGAATGATAATTTAATTCTCTTCACGATGGTATAATTAGTTTCATGTAGCGATTAACGATTTCAAATATATTTTAATTTTTAAAAATAATGAAAGTAAGTTTTTTTTTATTTGATGAGAAAAAAATAGATGCAAGTCTACCCATTTGATATTCAGAAAAAAAAAAGATATATAATGAGATTTTCCATATCTATAAATTATAAGTATGGGTAAACTCTCTTTTATGAATAAATTATTATTTCATGTCTCATTAAGAATCAAGATACTAAAATTAAATCCCATTATGAACCACGAAAAACTGGTAATAGCAGGATTTTTGTTACCCGGAGGTTTTGACCGGTCAAATTTGACTTTCTTAAATTTAGCATCATTTCCATTTTTTATATTTCCACCTCATATCAACTTTTTCCCTCCAATAAATTGGTCTCCCACAATTCTTATCCCTAATTTTGGAAAGAGAGTGATCATATAGACATTGACGTCATCAAAAATCCCTTTCTATTCTCAAGTTCAGAAGTGGCTGATGGGCATGGTCAAATGCTGGTGATATCAGTTGGGATGAACACCGCCTGGTAAGGTGATGAGTTCCATAACGGGTGACTTAGATGAGCAAACACCGCTACATTCTCGCCTTAATAAACTCACATCTTCAATTGGAAAGGTCGGTCTTGCGGTTGCTTTAGTTCTTGTGGTTATATTGATTCATTATTTCACCGCTACAAATGATATACTCAACTCTGTTACACATATTTTTGCTGCGGCAGTAACGATTGTCGTGGTGGCAATCCCGGAAGGTCTACCACTAGTTGTCACGCTCACGCTTGCTTATTCCATGAAAAGAATTAATTGTTTTGAAGTGAGGTTTTTATTTTAGTTATTCAAATTTTACATTTATATTTTACCGACTTTACCTAAAACAACACTTTAACGGGCAGTGTACCCAAACGGATTAAGTTTTCGTTTTAAGTATGGTTTCCAGATCACTAAGAGCGGAGAACGTTTAATCTATAGTTCTATCAATATTTTGGTTAACTAAGCTAAGTTAATTTAAACTATGTTAGTTCTAATCTATGTTAAACCTATGCTAAACCTATGTTAGTCCTAATTTCAATGGATAAGGGGGTTTCTTAGTCTGAGAGACTGACACAGGTTTTGTTATAACTTAGATCAATTTAAAACACAATAACACACGCAACCAGATAGACAAAAGATAGAAGAGCGGTCTAGCCAAATATAAGAAAACTATATTAACCATGATTAATCCAATTAAAACATTGGTTTGTTTATTTAGTGCAATGAGTGCTTCTCTCGAAGGCGGCAAAACAATCTCAAGATTTTAGGCGAACTTCTTCCACAAAAACCCTAGACACATAGAATTCTGTCATAATTAAACGCATCTGCATAAAGCATCCTATTTGCTGATTATAATCTATCTTAGGAGATTAATAATGGTGATCTTATTAAACCTGATGTGTGTTTTCCAAGCTTTAAATTTATAATACTAGAAATACCGATTTTACTAAAAACACAACACTCAAGAAGTATACCCGTTCGTGTATAGTATAGCTTTAGGTAAGTCCAAGTCGTTCCATAGGAATTGAAGTTTTCACAGTTTATAATTTAGGTGCTAAGGTTAATAAGATTGTCACAGATCAAATTAAACAAAACGAGCATATATCGAATAATGCAAAGAAAGCAATTAAAAGATGATCAAATCAAATAATTAAGGATTGTTTGTTAGCAATGATCCTTAGATAATGAATTGTTTGGAATAGATTTTATAAGTTTAGAAAATAAAGGTTAATCACAAGTTATAAACCTTCGGCTTAACATATAACTAGTGATTATATCGATTAATAACAAAAAATCATTTCGGCCTTTATGAATATAATAATAAACCAATAACAAAAAATCATTTCGGCTTAGAAAATCATGTTTAACCATTTCAATAAACAAATATCCAAACACTCCATATCAAAGATCACAATATGCCCAAACAAACATAAGATTACTACTCCATAATCAAACAAGTAACAAAACACATAACATTCATCATGAATTCAATAAGATCATATTAAAAGAGTTGTAGAAATTATACCAACATTTACAATATCAACGATTCGACAATTAGTTCTCCCAATCGAAAACTATAATTAAAACCCAAGCTATTGAATCCAATCGACCCGACTCCAAAGTGCTGTCACCACCCTTTAAATCGTGATTTAGATTGGGTGTGGGGATATAAGAGAATATTGTAGGAGGTTTGAGTAAAATGGAAGAATCCTCTCTAATTATAGGCTGATTCGGTAGAAGTGCGGCGCACTTGAGAAAAAGTGCGGCACACTTAGGTAGTTAATGAACTTAGAATTTATTAGGACTTTAACCGTTTCCTTGGGAAGTTTGAACGAAAGTGCGGAACATAAGAAATATAGTGCGGCGGTTTTGTGACACGATCAGAATGCGGCGCACAAGCAGAAAAGTGCGCCGAACTTGGCTTTCTGATCATCTCTTAGAGATTTGTATTGTGATGAAAAAAAATAAGAAAGATGATTTTGTCCCAGCACCGATAGGAGGGTATTTATTGGGTTAAATGGTAACTTAGGGACCAAGTGGTAAATGAATTTGATGGATAATGGACAGATTCGCGAATTAATTGTTTCTTCAATAATAGTGTTTGTACTCAATAGTAAATCCAAAATCTGGTATACTTCCAGCACTAGAACATTTCTTTCCATAATTTAGATAATCAAAATCTCCTCTTTTCGTGCCGCTTGAATCAACTTAATCCGATTTCGTATGCTCCAGTTATGGCCAAAACCGTGGACAGTTGTCGGAGAATTATCTGATTTACTATTCGTTTCTAGAGCTTCTTATCTTCGAGTAATCTTTCGGTATTCTTCCACACACTACCTAGACCATATAATAAGCAATAGAATTCTGTCACAATTAAACGCATCCGCATAAAGCATCCTACTTGTTGATTATAATCTATCTTAGGAGATTAATAATGGTGATCTTATTAAACCTTAGCTCATGAAGACTTTACCCACTTACTGCTTAAAGGCAATTTATATTCTAGTAGTCCATTGTCCAAGTCTTTACCAAAGGAATCAATACGTTATTTGTTGATCCCAAGTCACCTGCTAGTCCAACTTATTCACATAAACCAAAGGTAAAGATAGGGCATTAGTTGTGATCCTATTATTCTAGATATATAAATCACTATATGGAGAGCCATCCCGGCATCTAGCTAACTTGGTCGGTATCACTAGATCCAGTTGAATGATAAGTTACATACAAAAGCACGTAAACAAGTATAAATTGATAAACATAAACAACGATTCAACGATAAATTAAGCAATCAATATAAACAAACCAAACATTTAAATCTTCATTCAACCAAGTAAACTAACCGAGTTAAATGAATGATACCAAAAATTGAACGATTACTAGAGTATAGGAGATTACAAGGTGTTTCTTATGGAATTAGAACCAATTCCCGATATATGGGCTCGTTTACTCGGAAAAGATTTGCCTATTGAGGCCTGGAGAAAGAATCGGTGTTGATGGACTCAGAGAACACTTGATCCAGATATTGGTCGGTAAGGAACTCCCAATTAATGACGTCCCCTGAGTGGATGGGGCGCCTTGCAATAGGGTCATAGTTTAGCTGGTGCACTCCATTTTCGAACACTCTGAATCTTCGGATCCTTTCTTCCAATGAGATTTCTTGAGAGGTGGAGGATTGTCCTCTTGTGCTACTGGGTCTTTTGCTCATTGTCTATAAAGGAACCAATACAAAAACGAATGAAATTAGGATGATATGTTTAGGTGTTTATGGTCAGAGGGTCACGACGGCATCGCAGTTTTGCCTTGACGCCGTCAGAACGAATTTTATTTTAAAAATGGTTTGCGAGGGAAAACTAAACTATTTTTCATTAAACCCATTTCTAAACACCCCCTTTAAAATTCAGACCCACCATAAAAAATTCAAAAATCATGGTTATTATCCTAAATCTGAGTTGTTTTTGAAATTGATCACTCCAATACTTTTATTCACAACAAACCATTTATATTGGTGCATGATTTACCTCTGATTTTAGCCAATTTATTTGTGGGAATACTTAATTGGGTGAGATCGTAATCAGGCAAAATTGAGAGCGAATCTAAATGGAGAGAGAGTGAAAATGAGGGGGATGAATCACTTACCGATTGGGGACGATTGCCTTCCGTGTAGCAAGATCTGAGTCAAAACTCGGCTAGGGTGGCTATAGAGATGTTTTTGTTTGTAGGAGAGAATGAGGGAAGAAAAGGGGCATTTATATCCTTGCGCAGTCCGTTGCGTCGGGTGTGTTTACTCCTGACGCCGTCAGGATGGTTAATACGTTATAAATCTCCCTTTTTAAAGATTGTTGACTTTTGACTTTCTTAGAAGAAGTCAACAGTCTTCCTTTCCACGGGGTCAAACACGCGGTTACTTTCAGTGAGTGTGAAAGAGTGATGTGGTGAAATCTTACTTTTAGTAGAGTTATCATCCCTAACGGTTAGGTAATTATAAGGCGTCGATTGGGGTGCTGAGGGATTTTTGTCATTATGTCAGGATCCGACTCTTTGATTAGCGCTTTTACCTGGTTTAAAGCCGAATGTATTCTTCCGAAGATGGGGTGGGTTTGAGAAGGTTAGATGGACATATCCTATCCATAGTGAGTTCGTGGGGATAAACTTGGGGGTCTCAATTTTTTTTTCTTATAGGAACTTCTTAGAATTTGTGCCCGGTAAGGGGTTTCAGAACCTTAATATACGGGTATTTTGTGATCTTCTCGATTTTTCTTATCCTGCTTTCCTCTTCAATTATCTTTTCTTTTAATCTCCTTGTGACTTTCAAAGAGAGTTGCATGAAATCGTCTACAATCACCACTTATTATTATTCTTCGAGATGCTTAATCTTTCTCTGATCTGAGGATGAAGGTTAATTCACAAGTGGCTCAAATTCTTCTGACGAGATGGTTCTGAGGTATTTGATACATTTCGTAGCTTGTCATTCTAAATTTCGCCTTTGCTTTCTTTTCCATTCGCTAGATGCGTTCTTCATAAGTGCATCAAACCGTTATATTCCAATGACCCCAAAAGTAATTGCTTAACTGTCGGGATTTTTCGTAGTCAAGGCTCCTTTCCTTTGGGATGACGGGGTCGTTCCATCCTTCATCCTCGTATTGGGCTAACTTCTCGATAGTGGCCCAAGCCTTTTCTGCGCTTAATTTCCTTAACAGACCTTCGGCGGCGTAGTCCAAAGTTCTCTTCAGAGTTTGGTCGATGTGGTCATAGAAGATTTGGACTTGGAGCCAAAGGTCGATGCCATGATGAGGGACTTTTTGGAGTAAGTCCTTGAAACGAGTCCATGCTTTTGAGAGAGATTCTCCTTGATGTTGTTGGAATAAAAGAAATTCGTTGCGGAAATTTGTGGTCCTTCCCGGTGGAAAGAATTGAGCAAGGAAACGAGTAGTAAGATCCTCCCTTGTGGAGATGGATCCGGCTAGAAGACGTTCAAGCCAATTGCTAGCTTGATCGCAAAGGGAAAATTGAAATAAACGCATGCACGTTCTTTCCCTATTTGCACCGTCAAGGGTAAAGTGAGTCCACAAGTTTTAAGAAATCCTTGAGGTGTTGGTTTGGATCCTCGGACCGAAGTCCGTGGAATGAGCATCCATTTTGCACCAACCGGATGGTGTCGGATCGAAGAGGTACCACATTGTTCCCTTCGGGGAGTTCAATGATGTTCCTGTAGCCTTCGTGGCTAGGCTTGGAGTAATCTCCAAGATTACGGATAGGATTCGCGTCTCCCATGGTGGATGACGAGAATGATTTACGAAAAAAAATAACATACAAAGAAAGATGGACTACAAGAAAGCTAATATACGGAAATAAAATCTCACTTGAAAGGATTCAAGTGAGTAGAACTAAGCTAAACTAAGCTCGGAACCTAACTTCCCCACGCAGCGGCGCCAAAAATTTGATGTGCGGTAGTTGTAGGACTTCTACACAAAGTTTTACAACTCCTAGGCAATGTACCTAATCGTTGTAGCGTAGTATAGGCAAGACTCGGGGGTTGTTATCATTCTCTAGGGGAATAGGTTAGGAAGGCTCGAACAGGGCTTAGCCGAGATCTAAAGGATTGAAAGGAGATTATTTTTGTACTTTTATATTTTATAGAAAGCAGTAAAATCAATGGTTTAAGAGGTTGGTTGATTAACTAATTAATTATACTAAATATAATCTATACTACTGGTGATAACTTTATAATCAAATAGTGTATTTACTTAATCATGCATTACTTATTAGATTGCATCTCCTGATCATGTTGCCTTGTCACACTCGTGATGATCTGTGTAAGTATTTCCTAAGTCATGAACGAATTACACGAACTCGCCGTCCGTTTAATATTTCATTAAGGCAACGCACAAGTAAGGTAGTATGAAGACTATTACAAGGCCCCTAAGAGTATATTAAATGCAATTGAAATATCTTAAGAGGGATCAACCATATTAGGGGTAAGGTAGTATGAAGACTGTTACCGATGGTATCCTTTCTACACACTCGCGTTTCCCTAGACATCTACGCCAATTTAATATCTTATGGCTAGTTTTCTAAAGCCTAACGTACATATTCATCATAAGAAGTTGCAGTAAAAGGATCTATGATGAGGTGTCATTTTATACACTTTTTCGAGGTCATTTAACCCCCTAAATCTTGCATTTATGCCCAAAATAGGTACTTAATCGTTCCTTTTCAGGTATTTAGCATTTGGAAGGCATTTGGAGGAAATACAAATGACTTGGGCTCATTTGGAGAAGAAACAGACAAGAATACAGACCTACACCAAAATCTCTTGAAGATTATACTCATAGAGTCGTGGGAGGACGGGTCGCAAGCATAAAGCGACACCGTCATGATTTACGAAGCAACAGCGGCAGTACATTGGTGACGCCGTCAGAACATGGACGACCTAAAGGAACTCTAGAAGATTCGGTGTCACGAGATTAAGAATACCATTTAACGCGCGCGTGAAGTACTAGATATTGTTTTGATCATAACTCCTTCATACGAACTCGGATTTCGACGATTCAACAGCCCACGCGTTCAGAACGAGAAAATCTACAACTAGCGAAAATGTCATGGTGATGGCGTCACATGTTATTGGTGACACCGTCGTGAAGGTCGGTTTAGGGTTTGCCTATAAATACAATCTCATAAGTTCGATTCTAGGGTTTAGGTAGGTGTTTTTCCAGCAAGTTAGAAGGTCTAATTCAATCCATAAACATCTTGTAATGGTTTGATATCATTGATATCTTAATTCATGTCTTCAATTCCTTTTTTTGATTATGATTTCTCTTGTTTAAGTATGCTTGGTTAATTCATCTAGTATTTATTTGGGTATGCATGAAACCTTGTCATTGATTGATTATATCTTATTGTTGTTTATTGAAGAATTGTGGATCTTCATATTCACCATGGTAATGAGCATGACTGAGACAAATTCATTGAGTATAATTGATTATAGTTTATAATTTTTGTTTCCTATTGCTTCTTGTTGATGAATGTGCACATTAAGCTTTAGAAAACCAACTTTTGTCTGTATCGATGTTGATACGTCTAGGGAAACGCGAGTGCGTAGAAAGGATACCATTGGGTAACAGTCTTCATACTACCTTGCCCTCTTATATGGTTGATCCTTATTAAGTTATTTCAACATGCATGTAATGTACTCTTAGGGGCCTTGTAATAGTATTCATACTACCTTACTTGTGCGTTGCCCAACGGGCAAACATTAATAGAGGCGGGTTTAGTGTAATCCGTTATGACCGTAGGATATTAACTTAACCACATTACATCTCAGTGTGACAAGGCAATAGGTTGAATTGGTTAGCTAGCAAGGGAGTAGTGCATCCTCAGGTGAATACGCTTCATTGTTTAATTGTTATTTAGTTTATATTTAATTAGCCTAAAACAAACCTTCTTAAAACCAGAATTTTACTTGCTTTCATAAAATATAAAAACACAAAAATAATCTTCCTTCAACCCTTAGACCTTTGTGAACATTCGATCCGGCCTTCACAGTGCTATTCCCCTAGAGAACGATAACAACCCCCGAGTCTTGCCTATACTACACTGCAACGATTAGGTACACTGCCTAGGGAGTTGTAAAACTTCTTGTTGCTGTCCTAGACCTACTGCTTCAAGTTTTTGGCGCCGCTGCCGGGGAATAGTGTAGGTTTCAGATTCAATCTAACTTAGGTCTACTCACAAATTCCTATCAAGTGAGATTTAATTTCTTGTCACATAACACAACATTCCCATTCCAAAATAACACCTTGATGTTCCAACAACATCAAGGTGAATCTCTTTATGATGCGTGGACTCATTTTAAAAACTTAATCCAAAGAGCCCCCTCCTCATGTTTGATTTATGGTCCCTTACTCAATTCTTCTATTATCATGTCGATAACTATACCCGAATGGACCTTGACTTTACTGCAGATGAAAACCTTAGGGAATTAAGTGGTGAAGAAGCATGTGAAGCCATAGATAGTTTTGCCCAAGGACGAAAAGAGTGGGAAAAACCCTTTTATAGCCATTACCAAGGAAGAATTAGCAATTTTAAGGGCTCAAATAGATGAATTGGTTGGCAATAAGAAGGTTTAGGTTGAGATGCCTAGGTGTATAGCATGGGACAAGGTGGATAATCCATGCCCACAAAGTAACCCACAAGTCCTTCATTATTTGAGGTATATACACGCCGTGGATACCTGGAAAGAGGTAGAAAGAGGACTATAGGATTCTAATAGAGGATTGAAAACTTTTAGGACCACATGACAACTAGAGGATTAGGCGTAATGTACTAATACTATGACCTTGTCTTAGTTCTTAGGATTTCCTAGTGTTGATGAACCGGTGCCTCAACTTTTACCCATTTTCACCCTTAGATGTAAATCTAGGAGACAAAAGAGGAACCGACCCCACCATCAACCCATATAGTCCGGGTAGTTTTAGGATGAAGGTAGTAAAACCCTTGACCATTCCACACCACTTCACCCCACGTGGATACCTCCATCAAAATGTGGTTTCACTTCTATCACACACACCTTCTAATGATAAGTGTAGTGGGAGACCATGGTATGTGCTTAATCACACTACCTTTTTACCTTTTAAAACTGCTAAAATAACCAAAAGGACTCAAAATCCCAAATTATATTGCTTGTTTTGCTAATTGTGTTGTGCAAGGAACGAATTATCTCACAAAAGACGAAAAAACCAGCAAAAAAGCGACAAAACCAAGGACACGGGATGGAAGTGTTTGTGAATGACGAAGCCCAATCAAAGTCAAGTCAACTCCGAGAAGTGAAAAAAGCAAAGAAAAATATAACTTGAGGGGTCAAAAAATGCAAAACCCTAAGTTATCATATTAAGGAAACAAGGCAGGGGTGATTATGCCAATTTGGGGAAACTTCATTTATAAAAGAAAGAAAGGGGAGAAAGAGAATGAAAAGAAGAAAGATGTGGAGGGGCTTTTCTTGTACACAAACCATACACATTCCCTTCATCATTTCAACCTTCTCTTGTTCACAACCCATCTTGTTTAAAACTTTTCTCCCGCCAAATTCCAAAACCAGCCCGACATCCTGTTTTGCTCCCATACTTTCCGCAAAATCACTCAACTCCTACCAAATCAATTTCTTCACCCTACTTTTAATATATATTCTTTATAAAGTCCCTGTTGGCAATCCCTCTCCATTCCAAAAGCACTATCGATGGCTGAGATGTCTCCAAGAAGCTAAAAAGAAATCAAAAGGTGGGATTTGCTTTACTAGATTAACCTCAACAACTTGCACACTTGTGTTTTATCTCTCCAATGAAGCACAAGCTACAAGTCACGACTTTCGGCTATAATAGAGCCTTTTGTAAGCCTTTGAAACGAGGAGATTCTAGTCTTAGTTTTTAATTTAACTTAGTTATTTTCAAGTTATTACAGTTTTTACTTTCAGCTTGTTCCACTTTCAAGTTTATGCAAGTTTGAGGTTTTAAAGCACTTTATAATCCAAGTGGGTTTAGTTTTTTAATTGGAGTTGTTTCGTGTTCAAGGCTCTCATATGCTTGGTTTAGGAACTGTTTTAACTAAGGAAACGTAAAAGGTTAAGTAGTTAAGATATTATCACACCAATCATCTCAAATATACTCAGTTATGTTATGGATGATAAGCCTGTTCTGGATGGGCTTATGGACTCTCACTAGCTTGCTTATGCAAAGCTCGAGCTTGTAGATTCATGTTTGACCTGTTTAGAGCAAGGGTTTTGTAAGTCAATCTCTTTTTCTTATTATTCTTACTTTCAGCAGAACTGCTTGTTATAAGTTAACACTGCTAGGCAGAATCAACCTATTTAAGTGCTTATTCTTAATTAAAATTGCTTATAAGTATCTTTATTTTGTTGATAGGATAATTGTTTGTTAATTAATTTGAGAAAAAAAAATGATTTTGAAGGGTACTGTTAGTTGAAAATTACCTTCAACAATATTTTTTTTCTAAATAATCTAAAAAACAGATTATCTATAACAAAATAAGATACTTATAAGCAATTTTAATTAAGAATTAAGCACTTAAATAGGTGATTTGGCCTAGCAGTGTTAACTTATAACAAGCAGTTCTGCTGAAAGTAAGAATAATAAGAAAAAAGAGATAGACTTACAAAACCCTTGCTCTAAACAGGGTCAAACAATGAATCTACAAGCTCTGCTTGGATAAAGCAGCTTAGGGAGAGTCCATAAGCCATCCGAATGGCTTATCTTCCATAACATAAGTGAGGTATATTTGAGAGTGATTGGTGTGAAATTTTTATCTATTAAACTCTTTTAAGTTCACTTAGTTAAAACAGTTTTAAACAAGCTGTTATTGAGAGCTTTTTGAACACGAAACAACTCAATTAAGAAACTTAAACACTTGGGATTATTAAAGTGACTTTAAAACTCAAACTTGCATATTAAATCTTGAAAATGTGTAACAAGCTGAAAGTAAAAAACAGTAAATAACTTGAAATAAGTAAGTTAAATTAAAAACTAAGAACTAGATTCTCCTCGTTCTCAAAGGCTTACAAAAGGCTCTATTTATAGCCGAAGTCTTGGACTTGTAGCTTGTGCTTCTTTGGAGAGATAAAACCAAGTGTGCTAGTTGTGTGAGGTGAATCTAGAGCAAATCCCAGCCTTTGATTTCTTTTTAGCTTCTTTTGGGAGGAATTTCTCAGCCATCGAAGTGCTTTTGGAATGGGAGAGGATTGCACCAACATGGACTTTATAAGCATATATATAAAAAGTAGGGTGGGATATGAAAATGTTTGGTAGGAAGTTGAGTGATTTTTGCAGGTAAGAAAGTCTGGGAGGCAAACAGGATGCGGGCTGGTTTTGGAATTGGGGGAAGAAAGAAAAGTTTATGACAAGTTGGGTTTGACAGAGAGAGGTTGGAAGATGATTAGGGAATGTTTGGTTTGTGTACAAGAAAAGCCCCTCCACATCTTTCTTCTTTTCATTCTCTTTTTCCCTTTCTTTTCTTTTATAAATGAAAGATTTTCCAAATTGGCATAATTCAGCCTCCTGCTTTGTTTCCTTAATAGTATAACTTAGGGGTTGTGATTTTTGACCCCTCAAGTTATATTTTTCTTTGCTTTTTCTTCTCGGAGTTGACTTGACTTTGATTGGGCTTCGTCTTCACACACTTTTCCATCCCGTGTCTGGTTTTGTCGCTTTTTGCTTGGTTTTTCGTCTTTTTGTGGAATATTCGTTCCTGCACAGCACAATGTGCCAAAACATGCATATATTTGGCATTTTAGTCCGTTTTTGGTTATTTTAGCTCGTTTTTAAAGGTAAAAGGTATGTGTAATTAAGCACATACCATGGGTCTCCCCTACACTTATCATTAAGTGTGTGTGATAGTAGTGATACACACTATTTTGATGGAGGTATGCCACGTGGGGGTGAAGGTGGTGTGTGAATGGTCAAGGGTTTTACTACCTTCATCTTAAAACTACCCGGACTATATGGGTTTGTTCTCGGTGGGGTCGGTCCTTTTTGTCTCCTAGATTTACCATAGCAGGGTGTAAAATTGGAGTAAAAGTTGATGGCACGGTTCATCAAACACTAAGGAAATCTTTTGAACTAAGAAAGAGGTCATGAGTATTAGTATTTAAGCCTAGATCCTCTAGTTTCATGTGGTCTAAAGGTTCTACCTCTATTAGGATTCCTATAGTCTCTTCTACTTCTTCTAGGTAAGTCACGGGCGGTGTATATACCTCAAATGATGGGAGGACTTGTGGGTTACTTTGTGGGCATGGATTATCCACCTTATCCCATGCTATACACCTAGGCATCTCAACCTAAACCTTCTTATTGCCAACCAATTCATCTATTTGAGCCCTTAAAATTGCTAATTCTTCCTTGGTAATGGCTATAAAAGGTTTGTCCCACTCTTTTCGTCCTTGGGCAAAACTATCTATGGCTTCACATGCTTCTTCACCACTTAATTCCCTAAGGTTTTCATCTGCAGTAAAGTCAAGGTCCATTCGGGTATAGTTGTCGACATGATAATAGAAGAATTGAGTAAGGGACATAAATCGAGGCCATGATGAGGGACTCTTTGGATTAAGTTTTTGAAATGAGTCCACGCATCATAAAGAGATTCACCTTGATGTTGTTGGAACATCAAGGTGTTATTTTGGAATGGGATATGTTTGTGTTATGTGACAAGAAATTAAATCTCACTTGATAGGAATCTTGTGAGTAGACCTAAGTTAGATTGAATCTGAAACCTACACTATTCCCCGGCAGCGGCGCCAAAAACTTGATGCGGTAGTCGTAGGACTTCAACAAGAAGTTTTACAACTCCATATGCAGTGTACCTAATCGTTGCAGTGTAGTATAGGCAAGACTCGGGGGTTGTTATCATTCTCTAGGGGAATAGGAATAGCAATGATGAAGGCCGGATTCGAATGTTACAATGGCTAAGGGTTGAAGGGAATATTAATTTTTTTGTTTTATATTTTATGAAAGCAAGTAAAATTATGGTTTTAGAGAGGTTTTGGTTTTAAGCTAATTAAACTAAATAACAATTATACAATGAAGCGTATTCACCTGGGATGCACTACTCCTTGCTAGCTATCCAATTCTACCTATTGCCTTGTCACACTTGAGATGTAATGTGTAAGTATTTCCTAGGTCATGAACGGATTACACTAACCCGCCGTCTATTTAATGTTCCGTTGGGGCAACGCACAAGTAAGGTAGTATGAAGACTATTACAAGGCCCCTAAGAGTACTTAAGATGCATGTGAAATAACTTAATAAGGACAACCATATAAGAGGGCAAGGTAGTATGAAGACTGTTACCCAATGGTATCCTTTCTACGCACTCGCGTTTCCCTAGACGTATCAACATCGATACAGACAAAAGTTGGTTTTCTAAAGCTTAATGCGCACATTCATCAACAAGAAGCAATAGGAAACAAAAAATATAAACTATAATCAATTATACTCATTGAATTTGTCACGCCTTAATTGGTGAATATGGAAGATCCACAATCATCAATAAGAAAACAAAAATAAGATATAATCAATCAATGACAGTTCATGCATACCCAATAATACTAGATGAATTAACAAGCATACTTAAACCCAATGTGAAATAATAATCAACAAAAGAATTGAAGACATGAATTAAGATATAAATGATAATCAAACCATTACAAGATGTTTATGGATTGAATTAGACCTTCTAACTTGCTGGAAAAACACCTACCTAAACCCTAGAATCGAACTTTATGAGGTTGTATTTATAGGCAAACCCTAAACCGACCTTCACGACGGCGTCACCAATAACATGTGACGCCATCACCATGACATTTTTCGCGAAGTTGTAGATTTTCTCGTTCTGAACGCGTGGGCTGTTGAACCGTCGAAATCCGAGTTCGTATGAAGGAGTTATGATCAAAACAATATCTAGTACTTCACGCGCTACGTTAAATGGTATTCTTAATCTCGTGACACCGAATCTTCTAGAGTTCCTTTAGGTCGTCCATGTTCTGACGGCGTCACCAATGTACTGACGCTGTTGCTTCGTAAATCATGACGGTGTCGCTTTATGCTTGCGACGCCGTCTCCACGCTCTATGAGTATAATCTTCAAGAGATTTTGGTGTAGGTCTGTATTCTTGTCTGTTTCTTCTCCAAATGAGCCCAATTCACGTGTATTTCCTCCAAATGCCTTCCAAATGCTAAATACTTAAAAGGAACGTAGTTAGTACCTATTTTGGGGGCATTAAAATGCAAGATTTAGGGGGTTAAAAGACTCGAAAAAGTGTATAAATGACCCACTCATCATAGATCCTTTTACTGCAGTTCTTGTGATGAATGTGGGCGCGTTAAGCTTGTAGAAAATAGCCTTAAGATATTAAATTGGCCATAGATGATAGGAACGCCGAGTGTTGTAGAAAGGATACCATCCGTAACAGTCTTCATACTACCTTACCCCTAATATGGTTGATCCCTCTTAAGATATTTCAATTGCATTTAATGTACTCTTAGGGGCCTTGTAATATTCTTCATACTTAAACTTTTCACTTGTACGTTGCTTAACGAATATTAAACGGGACGGCGGGGTTCGTTTGATTCGTTCTGGACTTAGGAAATACTTACTACAGATCTTCCGAGTGTGAAAGGCATCAGTGGATAAGGAGAGCAATCTAATAAGTAATGGCATGATTAAGAATTTACACTATTTTTATCATAAAGCTTTCACAGTATTATAGATTATATTTAGTATAATTAATTCGTTAATCAACAACCTCTTAACATTGTATTTTACCTGCTTTTCTATAAAATTAAAAGTACAAAAAATAATCTCCTTTCAATCCCGTAGATCTCGGCTAAACCCTGTTCGAGCCTTCCTAACCTATTCCCCTAAAGAACGATAACAACCCCCAGTCTTGCCTATACTACGCTACAACGATTAGGTACATTGCCTAGGAGTTGTAAAACTTTGTGTAGAAGTCCTACAACTACCGCACATCAAATTTTTGGCGCCGCTGCGTGGGGAAGTTAGGTTCCGAGCTTAGTTTAGCTTAGTTCTACATCAACTTGAATCTTTTCAAGTGAGATTTTTATTTCCGTATATTGCTTCTTGTAGTCATCTTTTCTTTGTGTTATTTTGTTTGTAAATCATTCTCGTCATGGCCATCCACCATGGGAGACGCCGATCTATCCGTAATCTTGGAGATTACTCCATGCCTAGCCGACGAAGGTACGGAACTCATTGAACTCCCCGAAGGGAACATTGTGGTACCTCTTCGATCGATACACCATCCGCGTTGGTGCAAAAACTGGATGCTACATCCACTGGACTTCGGTCCGAGGATCCAAACCAACACCTCATGGATTTCTTAAAACTTGTGGCTACTTACCCTATGACGGTTTGCTAATAGGGGAAAGGAACGTGCATGCGTTTATTTCAATTTTCCCTTTGCGATCAAGCTAGCAATTGGCTTGAACGTCTTCTAGCCGGATCCATCTCCACAAGGGAGGATCTTACTACTCGTTTCCTTGCTCAATTCTTTCCACCGGGAAGGACCACAAATTTCCGCAACGATTTCTTTATATTCCAACAACATCAAGGAGAATCTCTCTCAAAAGCATGGACTCGTTTCAAGGACTTACTCCAAAAAGTCCCTCATCATGGCATCGACCTTTGGCTCCAAGTCCAAATCTTCGATGACCATGTCGACCAAACTCTGAAGAAAACTTTGGACTACGCCGCCGAAGGTCTGTTAAGGAAATTAAGTGCAGAAAAGGCTTGGGCCACTATCGAGAAGTTAGCCCAATACGAGGATGAAGGATGGAACGACCCCGTCATCCCAGAGGAAGGGAGCCTTGACTACGAAAATCCCGACATTAAGCAATTACTGGGGGTCATGGAATATAAAGTTGATGCACTTATGAAGAACGCGATCTCGCTAATGGGAAGAAGCGAAGGCGTATTTAGAATGACAAGCAACGAAATGTATCAAATACCTCCAGAACCATCACGTCAAGAAGAATTTGAGCACATTGTGATAAACTTCATCCTCGATCAGGAAGAAAGAGTTAGAAAGCAGAGCTCGAAGAATATTAGATGATTGTAGAGATTCATGCAACTCTCTTTGAAAGACACAAGGGATTAAAAGAAAAAGATAATTGAAGGAGGAAAGCAGGATAAGAAAAATCGCGAGAAGATCCAAAATACCCGTTATTAAGGGTTTTCTGAAACCCTTAAGGGCACAAATTCTAAGAAAGTTCTATAAGAAAAAAAAATTGAGACCCCCAAGTTTATCCCCACGAACTCACTATGGATAGGATATGTCCATCTAACCTTCTCAAACCCACCCCATCTTCGGAAGAATACATTCGGCTTTAAACCAGGTAAAAGCGCTAATCAAAGAGTCGGATCCTGACATAATGACAAAAATCCCTCAGCACCCCAATCGACGCCTTTAATTTACCTTAACGTTAGGGAATGATAACTATACTAAAAGTAAGGATTTTCCACATCACTTCGTTCACACTCCACTGAAGTAACCGCGTGTTTGACCCCGGGGAAGGAAGACTGTTGACTTCTTCTAAGAAAGTCAAAAGTCTATAATCTTTAAAAAAGGGAGATTTATAACGTATTAACCATCCTGACGGCGTCAGGAGTAACACACGACGCCGTCGCAACGGACTGCGCAAGGATATAAATGCCCCTTTTCTTCCCTCATTCTCTCCTACAAACAAAAACATCTCTATAGCCACCCTAGCCGACTTTTGACTCAGATCTTGCTACACGGAAGGCAATCGTCCCCAATCGGTAAGTGATTCATCCCCCTCATTTTCACTCTCTCTCCATTTAGATTCGCTATCAATTTTGCACTGAGTACGAATCTCACCCAATTATGTATTCCCACAAATAAATTGGCTTAAAATCCGAGGGTAAAATCATGCACTGCCACCCAATAATAATGGATTGTTG
The DNA here is from genome assembly GCA_026074375.1 of Tanacetum coccineum. Lineage (NCBI taxonomy): Eukaryota > Viridiplantae > Streptophyta > Magnoliopsida > Asterales > Asteraceae > Tanacetum > Tanacetum coccineum. The sequence continues at coordinate 28,149 of BQNB010032336.1, read as the reverse complement.
TGAATAAGAAGTATTGGAGTGATCCAATTTCAAAATACAACTCACGATTTAGGATAATAACCATGATTTTTGAATTTTTATGGTGGGTCTGAATTTTTAAACAGGGGCGTGTTTAGAAAATGGGTTTATGAAAAATAGTTTAAGTTTTCCTGCAAACATTTTTTAAAATAAAATTCAGTCTGCGGCGTCAAGCAAAACTTGCGATGCGTCGTGACCCTCTGACCATAAACACCTAAACATATCATCCTAATTTCATTTGTTTTTGTATTGGTTCCTTTATAGACAATGAGCAAAAGACCCAGTAGCTTGGTCGTTAAGCCTTGAAGGATAAGGAATCGACAGTTTAAGATTAGGCTTTAGAGCAACATCGGGCTATGAAATAGGAACTTGAACAACCGAAGGTTGGACGTGTGGGGTACTTCCTGAACTTGTAGTTTGCACCTTGTCCTTTGTCGCCTCTGGTTCACATTCCACTTCCTTCAGAAGATGAGAAGAAGTTGGTGGAAACGTAGGTCCATCATAAGAAACACCACTTCGGGTAGTAATAGCTTTTAAGTCACCTCTCGGGTTAGTAATGGTATTACTAGGAAGTGATCCCAAACCCGAGGGACTTTGCCTCTGTATCGTAAGATTAGTTAACATGTTCCTTTTCTGATTGTTTTGGTTTTCTAGGTTATTGGTTTTTGTCTCAATAGAGGAAAATTTATTTGTAAAAGAAGATTTGAATTCATTCCGCAATTCTGACTTCATATTACTCATTTAAGTTTTCATGGCTCTCAAAGTAGCTTCATTACTTTTCATGTAGTTCGATAACTCTTTCGAAGGTCCAACTTGAGCTTGATTATTCGAGGCTTGATAATCCGGAGCTTGATAATTGTTGTTTCCTTGATTGAAGTTCCGCCCTCTTTGTTGATTAAATCCTTGATTGTTCAGACCTTGATAATTTCCTTGATTGATTGTACCGATTTTGATTGTAGTTTTGACTGTTCTGCACATTGGGTGGTTGATAACGCCTAAATTATACATGTTTTTGGCAACGTTATTTGCATTTATTTGATCATTTCTCGTGAACTTTCGATACTTAATCAAGTATATTTGCTATTATATGTTCTAGGTACACATTGTGGAAGAAAACACAAAGAATTGAAGCTTAAACGAAGAAATAACTCAAACTCAGAGCTTCCCGACACCTGTTCACTGTTTTAGTCATAACTCGGTCATACGGTCTCGAATTTAGTTGATTCAAGCGGCCATGGAAAGAGAATTAAATTATCTAATACTTAGAAAAACGTTCAAGAGCTGAAGTATTACCAAGATTGCCGGATTTACTATTGAGTACAACACATTTTATGGAGAAACAATTAATTTGCGAATCTGGTCCATAATCCATCCACATTCATTCCCAACTTGGTCCCCAAGTTACCTTTACCCTATAAATACCCCCTATGATGCTTGGGATGAAATCATCTCTTATTATATCACCACATACAAATCTTAAGAAGAGATCCAAGAAAAGGCCAAAGTATGGCGCACTTTTCTCTAGTGCACCGCACTTCTGATCGAGTTCCCAAAACCGTCGCACTATATTTCTTGTACGCCGCACTTTCGTTCAAACTTCCCAAGGAAATGGTAAAGTCCCAATAAATGCTAAGTGCATTAACTCCCCAAGTGCGCCGCACTTCTACCCGAAATCAGCCTATAAATAAGAGAATGATTTCTCTCATTTTACACACACCTCCACACCACGAATTTCAAGGGTGGTGACAAAACCTTAAGGGTTCGGGTCGATTGGAATCAATAGCTTGGGTTTTAGAATAGTTTTTGTTTGGGAGAACTAATTGTCGAATCGTTGATCTTGTAAACGTTGGTATAATTTCTACAACTCTTTTAATATGAAGTATTCTGGAATTTATATGAATGTTATGTGTTTTGTTACTTTGATTATGGAGTAGTGTTCTTATGTTTGTTTGGGCATAATGTGATCTTGGATATAGAGTGTTTGGATATGAGTTTACTGAATTGGTAAAACATATTTTATACAAGTTATCTTTGATAATAATTGGATCTTGCTGTGTCTAAAGGCGATATCGTCGTTTATTCTAATGGATTTATACTTGAATTTTTCTAGGCGATATGTTTTTTGTTTTTTTGGTTATAATAACTTATATACCGAAATGATTTTTTGTTATTATTCCGTTTATTTATCGCTAGTTTACTTTATAAGGCCGTATTGGATTTATTAAACTTGTGTGACTATATTTTCTAAACTTTATAAACACTATTCCAAACAATTCATTATCTAAGTGGAATGCTGATTGCCTAAACAATACATACCCTTAATCTGTTTGATTGAATGTCTGTGTTATTGCTTTCTTTGCCTTATTGAGATATATTCACCCACGCGCCCACCTTGCGTCTCCCCAACTTTATCTGTGACTGTGTGTTATTCATACCTATTATGCACCTTATTAAATAATTAGTGGAAACTTCTAAAATTCCTATGAACGACTTGGACTTAACAAAGCTTAATACTTTACCACGAAGGGTATACTTCTATGAGGTGTTGTGTTTTTAGTTAAAATCAGTATTTCGACGTCATTATAAATTTAAAGCTTGGATAAAAACACATCTGTGTTATATTGATCACCCATCTATTAATCTCTAAGGTAGTCATTAATTAATCAAGGCAAGATAAGGTATGTTTATCTGCAGATGCGTTTTAACTTTATACGAATTGACATGTAAATTCAGGATATTGTCTCAGTGTATTTGTGTTGCCATAGATACGGAGTTGTAGTTCTCGATCTTAAATCTTGTATGTTATGCCGCTAGATGTAGATTAGCAGCTATAGATTGCACTAATATAATACAAACCACTTTGTTTTAATGGATCTTAATCCTGGTTATAATATGTTTTGTATGTGTTTGCTAGACGCTCATCTATCTTTTGTCATATCTGGTTGCAGTGTGTGTATTGTGTTTAAATTGATCTAAGTTTAACAAAACCTGTGCCGATCTCTCTGAGACTAATGAAGAAATCCCCCCTTATCTATTGAAATTAATGATCGAACGTCCCCCCACCCTCCACCGCTTTTACGATAGTTTAATAGATTAGACCTTAACATAGTTTAAATTCAATCTTAGCCTAGTATAAATCCACTATATTGATAGAACATATAGATTAACGTTTCTTTTCCCTTTTTCCCCTCTTAGTGATCGACCCAATACTTAACAACTGAATACCTTTACATCGATTAGACCGTGTTACCACGTGCACTGTTAAAGTGCTGTGTTTAAGGTAAGTCGTCAAAAATCTATAACGTATTGTTTAAAACTTGGGAATAAACTAAAATTAAAACCATACACTTCAAAACATTATTCTTTTCATGTGGAATAATAGCAAGCCGTGAGCGTGACAAACTACGTGGATAGATCTGTCCGGGATTTGCTACACACGTACAAATCGTTACTCGACCGACAGCAAAAGATATGTGTAACAGATTTGAGTATATCAATTTTAAGCATTTGTTGAACCATCCACACACACCCCCCTCACACCCTCCCTCCCTCTCCAACCATCTCTAATATCTCAAAACCTTTCTCCATACTTTATAAATCACCCACCACCTTCCCCCTCTACATCCCACCACACCCCACAACCCACTCTCTTATAACCACCCCCCCCATCAAATCCCCCCCTCCCCAATCCCCCCCATCACCCCTCCCAAACATCCAATTCTCACCCCCCCTCATGGAATTATGATTACGTACAAATAGATCAAACTTCTCCACCACTCCTTCCCAAACACCTCTAATCGTGATAAATCACTCTCAGGGAGACCAGTTTCTTGGAGGGGGAAAAAAGTTGATATGGGCTGCGAAATATAAAAATGGAAATCGACCTCGTAAATTAAAGAAAGTCAAATTTGACAACTGTGTCAATTCTGTGTAACAAAAAACTCACATGCTTGTTACCTGTTTTCTGAGAGATGGTTTACCAGTAACAATGTTATTATCAAAACTTTAGTACATGCATTCAATATGAGACATTGAAAGATAATAATTTATTGTCATAAATGCGTTTTATACTCCATGACTTATAATGTTATGACAATTGGATGTGTCTCTTTCATATATTCCTGCTTTATGTGTGTTGTCTGAATGTCACAAGGGTAGAACTCTAGCATCTATTTTTCTCTCACAACAAATTAAAAAAAAACTTACTTTTCATCATTTTTTAACCAATTATAATATCTTTGAATCGTTAATCGCTAACACGAAACTAAGTATACACACCTCGCGATAGAGATAAATTGACCCCCCCCCCCCCCCTCCCATTCCCTACCTACGCCCCCTCCCGCCGACATATTCCCCACCCCCCTACACTTTCCACGGAAAGTTAGTTTCAAAATTTACTGACATTCATGATATTAAGATTTCATATGTAATTTTCTTACTTTGAAAAAATAAATGTGAATTGTTGAAAAAAATTCCAAATCGTCGATTTTTAAAATAACAAATCCAAGTGATTATTATTTTTAAATTGTAAAAATGCGCAGCACAATCTAGATCATTTATTGATGTGATTTTGTGTATTAATAAACATACATGAGAGTATTATTCTGTTTATAATAAATACCATACGTTGTAGAAGTAGCTAATACTTCAAAGCCATAAAACTACTTTGAACCCCAAGTCATAATAGGTTTGGGCCATTAAGCTTAATCTATAACACTTCTCTCCGCGCAGTTTGATACCGACAATCTCTTCTTGTCGTGACAGACTGGAATAAATGTATGCAAAGCTTAGTATTTACGTGTCCTTTTTCTCCATCTTCTGTTTATTAGTAAGAGTTGAGCCGGAAGTATTAAATTAGTATTGGCTGGCATAAGTTGTTTATTATACTTTGTGGTCTATTCTCTTTTGCGGTGACGATCTTTTTTTTACATCATGGCTGCTTATCCCTTTAGGAGGATGCAGCCGCCAATTTGTTTATCACACTTTGCTTTGCAACGACAATGAAACATCGAAATGTTGATGAATAAAAATAATAGTTGTAGATAAGTATCAATTCAAACATATTTTTTCTTGTGTTTTCGACAGGCTAGTTTCAAGGATTTGTATTAACATTGAGAATTTGACAATAACACATAATCTTTAATTTAAAAAAAAAAAATAAATCAAAATAAAAAGAATTTCCTTCGGTATCACTCTAGCAAGTAGCCGATGACCAGAGAATTGCTAGAATTTTATATAGTCGGATCTTTACACTAACGAGTTGAATATCGATTCCAGAATTTGCGAAATAGATCTTTTTTTTAAATTGTATTTTTGTTTCAATTACAAATTTTCCTTAAATATGAGAATATTATTCATCTATTATTTTTGTAATATAAAACTATAAACTTGGAGAATTAAGCTAACGAAGGTTAGGACACGTACCTAATGACCCTAGCCCTACAATCGGGTTTCGGGCCATAATCATAATCGACTCCTAACAATAGTCCAGATTCAACTTAGTGAACTTGTATATTAAGTCACACATGATTTTTAAAAGGTTAAGTTTATGTTATACACTATTTTAATCACTCTAAATGACACGGTATTTATCAAATCTAAATATGATGTTATCTATCGTCATATCATTCACATTCAGTACATATACCATATTTGTCATATTCATCCTATTTCATACTTTTATTCATAAAAAAAAACAACTAAATAAGCAAGAAAGTAAAAAAATATTATAAGTTTTGTCAATTAATATCTTTATTAGACATATTATACCCATTATAATTATTAGTTCTTCCTTATAAGTGAGGCTAATCACTGTGTGATGGGCTACGGTGTTGTCTTAGGACACCGTTCGCGGTGATCATAAGTATTGCCGTGCAGGTCTCATAGTTCTTAGTTTCTCCTAGTTATAGATTATAAGACTAACGAAAAAGGTCTTCTTGTTGCGCATTTTTCCATAATTATTTATAACGATATATATCCTTGTTAGTTGATCCTTGTTTCATCCAGAAGGTCAATCCTATTCCTTGATGTTAAACTATTACATCATAAACTATTTATGTATTATGACTCCGTGTTTGTTTGTTTGTTTTTTGTTGGTTTTGTTTGTTAGATGAGTATTCGTTTTTTATTACCTTCTTTTACTTCGGTGTTTTGTTCTTGGACGTAAATGTGAACTTCCTTCCACCTTAATGTTTAGAAATTTGAAGTTATGGTTGGTTTATTCTCGTTCTTGTGGTATCACGAAAGTTTGTTCCATTAATCATTGCTATGGTTTGTGGTTATCGTTGAATGTAGAGATTAGAGATGATAAGACCTTATACTATTAAGGGCTTTATAGGAATTTAATGACGTTAAGCTTTAATTTTATGTGATGTCTGCATAATGGAAATGGGTAAATATTATAATATGGTGTTTATATCACGATATTATATGACTCTATGAAAATTTACGGTTGGGGTAAATATTTCATCTTGGAGTTTCTCCCCCTCCCCATTAGTTCTAGATATATATGAATTAATTCCATTTTTATATAAACAAAGCACGTGTGATATTTTTTTTTGGGCGGAAAACTTTTAACACTAAAAAAATCATCACAAGTTTATATAAAGTACCTTCTTATGAAAGATAAAATATTCTCGTCGCGACAGGTGTATTTTCACGTAGCTTGACATTTCTCGTTTGCAAGATATGTTACACCTATATCCCAACAAACCAAGTGCTTATTCTTTACGCTAGGCTTGACGATTTCTCGTTTGCAAGATATGTTGTTTTAAAAAAAATAAAAACTAGGAGGGGTGTTATGGAAAAAGTGTTAAAGAAAGCGAGGAGTGAGGGTGAGAGAGAATGTGTGCGAGACCCTCTTAATTTTTAATAGTTGAATGGTGGAATGGATGAAATGGACCACTTGGATTACTTTTTATATTTTACCTCATTTGCATAAAATGGCGACTCGTATGGGTTGGGAGTTAAGGCATATAATGAACCAACGAGTGCTCATATTTATTTTTGTCTTTGATATAGTTCAAGGTGCGGTGTGTAATTTTGGGCTCGGACGCCTTTTCCTTTTCCTCTTTTAGACGTGACACAATGTCATAGTGTCACCACCATACTGACCCCCCCTCCCCTCATCGCCGCGCTCAATCTACCGAAAGTCATGAAGCAATGACTTGGCTAAAAGAATAAGAACATTTCGCATTTTGTTTTACCGCTGGAACCCTCGTAACGGTTCTATTTCAAAAATTTTATTTTATTAGTTTATAAAGTTATACATTTTTACATTATAAAAACACTCTTTACACAAACACTTTTACGCACAACCAATCTTTCACTTTTATCATATTTTTATTTCTTTACTATATCACAAAAATAAGTAGGGGTGAGAAGAAATAGCACCGTAAACCGCAAAAACCGTAAAAAAACCGCACCACAAAAACCGCACCACTGCAAAAACCGTGGTTCTGTTTTAAGAAAAAATAAAAACCGCATTTTGCGGTGCGGTTGCGGTTTTACCTGTAAAACCGCATCACAAAAACCGCACCGCACCGCACATTGATTATTTAAAACCAAAAAATGGCACATTGATTATTGAATGTGTATTATAAAGCTTCTACCGCATATTATCATTAATGTTCTTATAAGTCATAAGTGGTGTGTGTTTACATTAAATATATTCATTGTAATAACCGAAAAACCAACATTGTAAACCAAAATCCGCAAAAGCCACATTAATTATATAAGTAATAAGTGATGGTGCGGTGCGGTTAAAACCCGCAAAACCGAAACTGCAAAATGTGGTGGGGTTCGGTTTCTATTTTTATAAAAACCGCAATTACGGTTGTAGTTAGATTTTAGTCAAAACCCGCACCAACCCGCACCATGCTCACCCCTAAAAATGAGTAATCCAAATGATGCATTTTTTGTGCGTTTTTTATTTCCTTTTTGTAATTTTTATTTTTTATTTTAATGAATGAAAAATTAGGTGAGTCGAAAAAAAATAAAAAAGAATACAAAATGTTAGGTCTTAAAATTGGTATATTGACTTGAGGAAAGTGTTTTTGGTGTTTGAATGATAAAAGTAGTAAAATGAGAATTTACAAAAGTGTCATGACATCTTTTTTTAATTTGGGCTTAAGTCATTATACCCGATGCTAACTAGTGTATGTTATATGGTTGTAGGAGCTTAGGCATATGAGCTCGTAATCTTAAAAATGGTACGACTTTCTATTTAGAGATAACGAGTGCATAAGGCCCCTCAGCTACGCTAATAAAGAATGTTTTATCGTATGGAGTTCTAGTATTTATATTTCATTGAGTCCAATTCACGGTTCTTTTGTAAACATTTACAAAGTGGAAAAATTAAAGATCTAAGATCATAACTCAGCAGACCCCTAAATCGGAGCCTGCAAACTTGCATCGTATATAAAAGTTTGTTGATCCCTTTTTTTGAATAGATCTCTTACTTAGCTTGTTTAAAAGCTTAGTTTGTTCGGGATAGATCATAAACAACTATAGTAGAAACTAAGATTGTAAATACTACAATTCTTATGCGGAATCTAACTTGTAATTATAAAGATAGAACAATGAAACACAGTAAAACAAGATTTGCTAAAACTTTTCACAATATTAAAACACAATCAAAGTTACAAAATAACCTTGAACACTATGAATTACTAACTTTTAATTTGCTATGAAGACCCTATATAAAACACTTCATATCTAGATCTATTTGCCGTGCAGCAGGTCTCCTTTTTTTTCACCATGAATATTCATTAATGGGCTTACAAAACGGTTACAATGATAATTGCATAATCTATTCACCAATATATCTCTCATGCATATCATATAAGCAATACTAACTAATATAACTAAACAGTACTAATAGACTGACAGTACTAACTTTTTGTTACCGTCACGCCGTACTAACTATAATCAACTAACAGTACTAACTTGAGACTTGGCAGGTATACTAAGTTCTTCTTCTTGTCTCGAGTCTGAGTACTAGTTAAACCATCAGGGAAAAACTTGTAGAAGCCTTAATTCCATACAATCCTCTATAAACTTGTGTTTACCTTAAACACTCTCAAGTTTGAATTAAACCTTCTGTGTAGAGTGGATGCTTCCAAACACTTACTGTCTTGGTCCGATTTACTAGTATGAGATTTTCTTTTAATCAATTTATTTGCCATCTCTGAATATTGTCACTGCAGCTTGTTACACAACATCCAAGTCATAAATCCCTTCTTGTCAGAAGATAATCTTTTCCAACCAAACATGAAGATATCATGTCCTCGGTCTGTAGAGAGACATGGTGATACACACACAGTGTATCATATAACCTTCCTTGTCATCTGGATTCTTTTCATATTTTCTGATGACTTTCCACAGAATGTCATCAATATCAGGTTCAAACAACCTCTTCAATTCAACCCATAATGTTCTTTCTTTGTCATCAGTAGGATCTGTTAAACTGAATCTTTCTTTAACCAAACTCCATAGCTTATCCAGGTCATCTCTATCAAATTTCTCTGTATCCATATCATCATGTCTGATAAGCTCTCGTTTTAGTTTTCAACTCTGATAATTTTCCAATAGTTATTGTGTCTTAGAGTAAACCTTCCCAGTCTATGATTGGATATTTGACCTGTAGGGCTTTAACATAGACTTCTTCTACTGGAACTATCATCATCAATTTCTATAGCTCTTATTCTGATAATTCCTTTTCCTCTTCAGTGATTTTGTCGTCATTAGTTTTTGCCTTTAGAACCCTTCATTGTTCATACGTTATGTTTTACTAGTCTCTCTTAAGGAACTTCAGTTGATATATTAGAAAACTAATCTGTCACTCTCCATGGGGAGAACAAAATCTTTTTACCTCTTCATTGTAATCTCAAATAACTCCTTGTCTCTTCAAAGAAAGTTTCTTCAATTGTTCGTTGAGTGTGGACCTTACCATATTCTTGATATATTTACCACATGTATTATTATTTGTTGAGCATTGGTCATGAGCTTGTTCCTTCTTTGTTCAGCTCTTATGTTGGGAAAACAATTCTTTCTTTCATTTATCATTTCTACAAGCTGTCTTTGCTTTCTAAAACTTCAGAGGAATTTTCTCTTTCTCTTATGATTGTAAACTTCGTATGCTAATTCTTCATCAGCTTTGTACATTGAGCTCTGTATGTTATCCCATTCTTCAGCATTGAAAGTGTTAGCTTCTTCTATGCGAACTCTGGATATCCTTTTACTATTCTTCTTTGATCCAAGTTGTTCTTGTACTTCAAAGATTCTTATATCCACAAGTCTTTCTTGCTCTAGTTGAAACTTTGTTTTTCCTTCTCGAAAAGGTTCAGCTTCTTTCATCAATAGCTTTGATCATTTTATCTTTTCTCCTTTTCTGCACTTCTTCTGAGGTATACTAAATTTCAGCAGCTACGTTTTAGTTTTAACTTCAGGGCTGACAATATAACTTCTTGCAACCGAGCAGTAAGAAGTACTAACTGGTACATAAGCAAGATTACTAATTATCATGCTCTACATATTTTAAACTTCTTCAGGAGCAGTAAAATCAAAATCAGGTTGTAAATCATGCTTATGCCTCCCCTAAGTCTGTGTACCCATCTGTACTAGAGTAATTCCCTCATCTTCATCAAGTTGAGTAATCTTCCTCTCCTATTTAGAAGGATCCTCCAAGTCACCTTCATCTTCTGAAACAATAAGTTTGACCCTTCTTCTAGCTTTGCTTGACTTAATTCTGTTCTCCAACTTCTTCACCTTCATGATGAGCTTAGTGTAAGCAGCACCATATGTCAGTTTGGTCTGCTTCAAGTCGGATTCTAAACTCTTCACTTTCTTGACAATGTGGTACAAAGAACCATCAATTCATGAAGTGTCATACTGCCCTCATCAATTCCAAGTGAGTGAACTCTTAAGAGAGGTGGGTCATTGGACTATTTAGATGTAGTCTCAAACTGGGTTTGAGTATCTACACCCCCTAATATGGTATCTTGGCACCTAGGACCACTACCTGAACCAGTTCCCTAAGGACTTGGCTCATTAAGTGTTGTCATTGATTGGGTCCTATTAATGTTACCACTGTCCTGCTCTACTTCTAAGCTAGAAGCAATAGTAGTAACCCTTTCCATTCTGTCACCCAACACCTTAGGACAGCATGATCCACCAACCTTTTCAGTGGTGCACCAGATAGGAGGTATTTTTAGTGTCACCGACCTATTTTTGGTGATGTTGACTCTTTAACACACTTTTTGTTTGATGGCTACATGTCCTTCATCATCTTGACTGAATATTGACATAATTAGCCTTTTGCTCCCTCAAATCAATATTTTAGAGGTGAAGCTTTCCAATACCATGTTCTCACTATGCTCTAGACTGCAGAATGTTAGGTCCAAAACAAGGATACACAATCCAAGAGTATTTTCTTGTTTAATCCAGTTTTTAAATTCGACTAACAGTTTGAAACTAGCAGTCTTAGTATAACTAGCAGTTCTAATTATACTTAGCAGTACTAAACAATACTAGCTGTATTAACTTTACAACTTACTATGTTTTATTTCCAAATTTATCTCTAATTCTATCTCCAAATCATATTAATCTTAGTACTAACTCACAAATAACATCTTTAGAGATTAAGTTATCTATGCTAGCTAATCAGAAAGTTGAACCTTGCTAACAATCAAATGACTTTGTTGAGAAGATTCGAAACATTGTGAATTTGTATGTATATCTTTAATCACTTGATATGAGCCTCTTCTCATAAGAATATCTGATGAAATGGTGCCTTATTTCAATGTGCTTGGTTTTATAATGAAACACTGGATTATTCACAATACAAATGCTGCTTTCATTATCAATGTAAATCTTGGTGTTCATGAAATTGAACCCATAATCAAGCATCTGATTTTGGATCCACAACACCTCGTCTACAAACAATTTGCGAAGCAGCACATAATCTGCTTCAGTAGTGGACGTTGGCAACTATAGTTTGATTTTTAACATTGCCATGCAAATCATCAACCCCCCTCCCTCCCCCCCCCCGTCCCCCCCCCCCCCTCCGCATAAGAACATTACTGACACACCTCTTGTTGTGGATTTCCTAGCTCAAGGCTCAGCCTCTAGCATAATCACGTATCAGAAACAAGCTTCCATGTCTTAAATGGTGAATCCCACTAGGTACAAAGGCCAAATTTCAGGTTGATCGTTATAGGTATCTAAAGGATCCTATTCACAGCATGAGATGTGAACTTTAGAAGTAAACTTGGTACCTTGCACAAGCACAAAAGCTAATTATGCTCAGGCCTCCTAGTAAGCTGTCAAGTACATCATTGATCTGTATTAAATTAAACATCCACATCCTCAGCTTCTTCATCTTGTGCAATGCCTTGGTAGTCTCAATTGGAGAGGCTTGCTGTCTTCATTGAACACAATCAAACTTTGCTTCATATATCAGCATTATACTTGTCTTGGCTGATGAAGATTCCATCCTCTTTCTGCTTTACTTGTAACCCTAAGAAGAAAGGTGAGCTCCCCCCATAGAAACTATCTTGTAATATCTTCTGTGCATCATCTACTCAAACTCAAAACACATAAAGACTTTCTTGGTAGATCCAAAGATGATGTCTATCAACACTACTCCTGCACTAAAGGATATCACACTTTGTCATTCTGATAAACAAAGTTTATCAATGATCCCTCTTCTAAATCTATTTTCTAATAAGTAGGTAAAACAAGGGTTTTATACAGGATTTAGGAGCTTGATGTAAATGACCATTAAAGCTTTTTCTACCTTATAACTTTGTCAGGATTTGTGGATTTTAAAAACCAGCGAGTGTTTGGCACACATTCACCTCCTCTTCAAATAGGTTCATGTAAAAAGCACTCTTCATCATCCATATGGTACATCAATAAACCCTATAAATGATGTATAGGCCCTAATATAACCTTGATTGCTTCTATCCTGTATCAACATGAGCAAAATAACCTCATCATAATAATTCCTTCTTCTTGGTGTAACCTTGTGTACCAGTCTTGCTTTCGTTTCTAACTACTATCCCTTCTCATCTTTCTTGTTTATATAGACCAATTTTTTTTTTTTTTTTGTTTTCCAGTGGCATGCTTGCCTTTGGTAAATCAACAATCTTCCAAACCTTCTGCAAAACTAAATTATAGAACTTCATCTTGCATTGCCTCTATTCGCTTGGATCGGTCGAAGCTTGTGTCACTTCTTTGGGTTCTATTTGTGAGAGAAAACAGGGCAAATAAGCAGTTGTGATAATCTTTGTGATTTGTTCTCCTCTGCTTTTTAATGTAAATGACCATAGCAAGTTCTTCAGAGATCGTACGTCATCTCTTTGTTTGAGTAGATGAATTTATGTCTCTAATGATTGGTCTTTAGGATGACCCTTGTGAAATTATGGTTGTGGAATAGGACTGACATTCATGTGGTTTCAAGTTTGTTACGGTCAGTCTGCACCCAGATATCATCTTCATATGCCCCACTAAAGATACAAGGATTTAGAAAGATTTAGACAAGTATCCTCCAAATCAGCATATGTGGCATCCAGTAGGTAGATCATCAGCATTAGTAAAACTTTGCCCTAGCTGAGGTTTACTAACCAGATGGACTAACAGTACTATCTTTGTTAGTGCTGTTAGCATAACCTTTCTTCTGTGGAACAAGCAAATTATCCAATGTAACTCTGAAATCTTGCACATTCTGGTTATCTTCTTTATTTGAAGCTCCTCCATCATTCTCTTATGCATTTCTTTCACCTTCATTTGCTGGTTCTTTATAAGTCTTTTTACCAGCATTATCTAGTAACCTACAATCCTTTGAGTCTCTGCTGGTCTATCATTATAAGTAATGGTAGTAGAATATATTGTGAGAAGGTACTTGCATCAACATTTATCCTTGATACCTGAATTCTTTACTTAGTTTGATTCCTGCAATAACTGGCTCATATTCATGAGTTTGTTTAGTAATCAATATCATAAGAGCAATCTGGCTCCACTCCCTGTAATTTTTGGGTATGTTTTCAAGAAGGTATGTGCAGAGGTTTTCCTATACTTCCTAAGTTTTAGTTGTTTTAAAATTACCCTAAAAGCTTTTGCTATTCTATAAGGTATCCAACAAAGAAACCCCCTGTTAGCTCTTCCCATCAAATTTGCCTAGGGGATCTAAAGTATTAAGAATAGTTACAGGACACCCAAAAGGTCTCATAAAACTTATACTAGGGTGGTTTTTTTCTACCATGTAATGGTTCATCAACGGTGTCTTGTTTTGAGGCTTGGTCACTAAAACCCTATTCTGAACATAACAAGCAGTACTAATTGCTTCTGCCCAAAATGTAGTAGGTAATAATGAATCTGCTAGTATAGTTCTAGCTGCCTCTATTAGTGTCTTATTCTTTCTTTCAACAACTCTATTTTGTTGTGGAGTTCTGGCAACACTAAACTCCCTCTTAATCCCTTTCATCCCACAGAACTGATTCATGTCATTATTTTTAAACTCAGTTCCGTCGGTAATTACTCTGCATGATTTTAACCTTATGATTTATTTGGTTTTCTATTCCAGTAATAAATGTTTTAAGGATCCCACTAGTCTCATCCTTAGTGGCCAAAACCTACTATAGTCATCATTGACAACAAGGCAATATGTCTTGTGATTGATACTCCTTATAGATGTTGGCCCAAATAAGTCCATTTGTAAAATTTATTAGAAGTTGGACGGATCAGCAGCTTACATGTCCTGGTCTGTACAAGAGGCTTTGTGTTGCTTCTACCTTACTGATACAAGCAACACAAGTATAGGTCATTTTCAAAAAAGCTTTTGAAGGCACAGATCCTCTTACAAGGTTTCCCAAAACATATGTTTTTTTATAGTTTAAAGTTTATTATGGAACCAAGCTCCTCTATAGCCATAAATTTGGATCTCTTCATTGTAGCCTTCGATAATAACAAGTACACCTTCCTGTAAAGGAGACAACATTCTTTAGATCAAAAGCTGTACATGTTGTTCTGTTTGGGAACTTTTAAGCAAGACTTGACTCTTCATCAAGTTGCTTAAAGTAGAGGAGATTAGAAACAAGTACATTCTCAACGTCTCAGTGAATAAGAAACACTTTTTTCCTTTGTCACAACATTTGTGTGACAGAGATAAGAAGTATTAATAATCACTTAAGTGCCTTTACAAAAGTTATACAGATCATTTACGAGAAAGTTACGATTGTCACAGTAGTTACGCTAATTTTACCGTTTCTATTAATGGTTTATCCTCCTTGTAGGTCTCTCCTCTCCAAATTGTAACATAAAATCGCCAACGCCATCAATCTCTTTGGATAATAGATATAAGAAAGGACTTGGTTTTCTTAGTCATAATGCCTAGAGCATCTCACTGTTTCAAATAACCTTGAATCTATAAGAGTATTATTGTGGATTACTGATTGAAACTAAATAACTACACCTTCTATATATATAACTATTTATTACAATATAGTATAATAAGTATAATCTAAAAATATCCAATTAAAATCGGAGAGTTGTTAGTATAGATATCCCCGGGGGGTCGTTTATCCCAGCGAGGCATTTTTGTGCTCATGCTTGAGAATCGATACAGTCGGAAAATTGGAGTTTGAATGAGATTAATGATTTGGGAGAGTAGAAAGCTAAATTAATCAATAACAAGCAAAAACGATTGAGAAAAACCTAAAAATGAAAGCTAAATAACTTAAATCCTAAAACGGGCACGAAAAACGAGGGTCAAAAACCTAAATTTTGCAAATTAAACCCTAAAACAAATTTAAAAGCTAAAATAGATTCTAAATGACAAATAACGAAGTTTAAAAAAAACTAGACTGAAAACGGAGGTCGTTTGACCCAAAAACGAGTCAAGACAAGAACCGGACCCGAGACCCGTTCTTTAAAAATCAAAAGTTTGCAAAATTAACCCTACGAAAGTTTTTCTATTTTTCCTACATAAAATATGACTAAAGAAAATTTCCTAAAAAAGAAAAATATTTTTTTGATAATTTTTGTATTTTTTATGAATTTTTAAAACTTTTAAAGAAATTAAATTATAAAAAATACTAAACTAATTTTAAAAATTCTGAAAAAATTACTTTACCCTAAAACCTACCTAAGAAAAATAAGAAACCCGAAATTGAGCTTATAAATAAGCTCAGAATAAGCCAATCGGGCTTATAAGCTAAAAAGGGCCAAACACCCTTATATACCAAGGTGCCCAAGGGTCTAACAGAGTCTTTTTGTGGGGAAGGTTGTATCTAGTATAGAAGCTTCCATTTTAGGGGGAAAACCAGATTTCAAATTTTATATTTAAATAAAATATTTCTTTTATTAAAAAAGTATTTATTAGTTATTTTAATTTTTGTTGAAAAATACTTTTGTAAAAAGTAATGGTTAAGAAAAAAAAAATTCTTTGATCATCCTACAAGTTTAATTTATTTGTACATACCTTATGTGATTTACGTCGGGTGCAAACAAATGTCAGTGTTGATGCAGACTTGAAACATCGAGTGTTGTTGATGCATGTATGCATTGATGATTTGTGATTACGAGTAACTTGCATACTTTACGCTATGTATTACAAGATACATGTTTGTCATCACCAAAACATGAAGAGTATCGTATAGATTTAAATACATAAAAATTTGCCACTAACCATTTCCCTCTTTGTTGATGATGAACAAACTAGTAAACTATAGCAACATATAAAGTTTAAAAGATACACGTTTACACTCCCTTTTTTTTTTTTTTTTTTTTTTCTACCCCCTTTTATCGAAGCAAAAAGGTATTATGCGGATAATGGTTGAAGCATATAGGTTAGAGGTTTGAGGAATGAGGAATGAGAAGAAGGTATGAGAAGTAAAGTAAAGTAAATTGTGAGTTTTCTTTGAGATAGTATAGATAAGGTCAAGGGAATGAATAAGTAGGCAAGAGAAAAAGTTAGGTACTTCAAGTGTGTAGGTTTAAGGATGTAGGAAAAGGTAGATGCTCCAAGTATGTATGTTGGAGGAATGAGAAGACAACATGAGAAATACATTTGAGGTGATTTTGTGTTTCTTGGATAATTTAGAGGATGTCATGATAGGTGAGAAAAAGGCATGAAAAGAAAGTAGGTACTACAAATATATAAGTTGAAGGTATAAGAGGATGACCTTAAGGTTTAGGGTGATTTTGAAGTGGAGGAGGTGACATATTTAGAGTATGAATAAACCCTTCATCGTATTTGACAATCCCCAATCCTATCTTCCTATAAAGGTGCGCTTGCATCATCCCAATGAAGTCTTCTATCATCACGGTTTAACAAACTCCATGCTATTTACCCACATATCTCCTAGCTCCCCTTGCTCATTGCGTCCGCCATGATAATATCATTCCTTTGAATAATGGCTTTAAGGATCCACGAATCAAATAAAATACCATCGATGGCTCAAGAGTTCGATGCAAATGAAATGACTAGTAGCGCTTACAAGTGCCCACACTTGTGTTCTCCCCCTTGTTTTAGGGAACCAAGAATCAAGATATTTTGTGCTATAAAACAAAGTTTGTAATAAGGTGCACATATACAGATAGCAAAACAATAGTGGGGACTAGACATGCACTTCTAGGTTTTATTATTCTAAAGTATGACACTTTTGAAAGAAAATTAGAAGCTAGACACATGCAATCATTATTAAAAAAACAATCTAAATGATATAATTAAAAGACTCAAGACGTATGTTTACGGAGAAAGATTAGACCGACTTTTGATAAACGAGAATTGGATTCGTTTATTGATTGACACAAAAATATTATGAGAATGACCTTTTTAAAAGTAGACGAATGACACTTAATATCTTGGCAAAATATGTCAAATATATATATATATATATTATATATATGAATACCTATATTGAAATAGTAATATATATTTATATATGAAATTATATATAATACTTTTTCAAAGAATAAAAAGAAAAATAAGACGAGGATGGAGATGATGTGCTCTTGGATGTGAATGAAAATGATTCCATAGAGCCGAAAAGTGGGAAAGGATGAGTGATACTAAAGAAGGAACGTGTTGACGAGAGGTTGATAGAAAAGATTGATATATCATTTGCACTAACAATTGATGTGCATATGATCCTATCGAGACAAAGGTGGATGATGGGAATTTAAAGGTTTGTTTGGTGTTTTGTTGGTTGACAATGTTGAGGAACAAGGTGAGATATGAAATGAGGTGGTAGTTCTTTTATGGTGGAATAATAATGAGAGACTCAACAATGTGGTGACTCAATAACACTTAAAGATTTAATATCTTCTTTATGTTCTTCACTTTCTAGAAAGTGGAAAGTCTTGTGAACGAATGACATTTGCATTTCACAAATTACTTAAATATTTCGGATGAAATAATTAAGTTGTCAAAGGATATAGAAGGATTTTCTAATAGTACAATACTATTAGAAGAGAAAAAAAAAAAAAAAAAAAAAAAAAAAAAAAAAAAAAAAAAGAAAAAAAAATAAAAAAAAAAAAAAAAAAAAAAAAAAAGTAAACAAATAAAAAAAAAAAAAAAAAAGAAAAAAACAAAAAAAAAAAAAAAAAAAACAAAAATAAAAAAAAAAAAAAAAAAAAAAAAAAAACAAAAAACAAAAAAAAAAAAAAAAAAAAATAAAAAAAAAAAAAAAAAAAAAAAAAAAAAAAAGAAAAAAAAAAAAAAAAACAAAAAAAAGAAAAAAAGAATAAACGTATAGAAGTGAGAAGAAACGTTAGAGATGAGGAGACTCATTAGAAGTGAAAAGGAACGTTTAAAAGTGAGAAGAATCGTCTATGATTTTGAGACAAGACGTATGCGAGATGTGAGGACCAAGGTTTGTATTGCAGGGCTTTTATTGTGAATGATGGATTGTAAGTCTATCGATATAAGGAATGTGATTGATAATGAGACGCATTTCATTATGAAATTTACTTGACTCTTGAAAACATAAGCAACAATGCTTATGAGTGTTGGGATATGAGGATGACCCATTGATCTATAGAGAGATATTGGGTATAGGTTTGGGTGTGGAGTAGACGTCAACTCATAAGAGAAGAGAGGAAGTGTTAGGTTAAGAAGAAAAAAAATGAATGGTATTACAAGTTGCTGCCGGCGGTCCCATATATATATGGGGGCCACCTATTTTAATCAGGGGGCCGCCTGATTTATGGGGACCGCCACCAGCTGAGATGTTGTTGATGAAATTTTTCGAACGGAGTGACATTTTAATTTGCATTTTGCTAATTAAAAATCCTTAAAATACTTCGGATGAAGTAATTAGGTTGTCACGACACGGAATGGAACATAGACTAGAATCGATACTTATAAGAAAAGAAGAGACCGATTTATGGAATGTGTTCCATCACTCCTAAATCTAGACAAATATAATTTAACAATTCGCGGTTAAGGGGTAAAAAAGAATATCGACGATGTTATCTTTAGACGCAACCTTATTCGAATGGAGATTTGTTTCCTTTTGGACATTGTCCGAAGGTAATTGTGACGTATCATCGGTATGTTTGTATGCTAAAAAATAATAATATAATAATAAAATAATAATAATAAAGAATAAAAACAAACGAAGATGGAGGCGATGAGCTTGACAATGTCAAGACGGATAGTGGTTAACGTACGATGAACTACACTCACAGAGTTATGTAGCTCTTACACGAGCATGCGAATGTTCATATAACAATCACACGACTAGGTATACGGTTGTCATAAAGGTGGTAGCGGAAATAGTGGAGGGAAAGAGATACCATCTCTATTGATGAAGAATATCAATTAGGCATATTTAAAAAGAGCCATTTAATCAAAATTAAAGAATGAATAGAGACTATCACCTATGGGTGCTCAATCAGGCTAACACGACCAATTTATGGTTATACCATGAACCCAACTTCACTCTTGGAAGCAATTTAACCGTTAGGTCAAATTGAATTTCTAGTGCTATAGATTCTCTAGTAGTCATTCTCATGTTAGACAAAATAGAATTCTAATTTTCCTAATTAAAGTTAGAAAAGATAAAATTTGTATTATCTTTTCATAGAGGGCCTAACATGACTCAACTAACATGCTTTAATTCCGGTTCACATAATCCTAATCAAGATGTGTGGAATTCTACGGTTGAATGAGAGAGAAAGCAAATTGTTGTAGGTATAAGAAAGAACGTGTCATCTAGGACCTAGGAGTATGCTTAAAAGTGACAATGTGTAATGCTCTATATTGAGAGTATTTAAAGAATGCACCTTCAAGTCTCTTATGAAAGAAATCCGCAATAAGGGTATTTACCTCAATAGATCTTGTTGTTAGTTTCTTTGTAGAAATAATGATTAACTAAAGTTTAGTTACATCTATGTTAGACTTTTAAGCAAGAGATTTACAAGAGAAAGGTGTTTAAATCTAATGCCATAAGGCGGATCTACCTAAACCAAAGATGAATTTAGGACGATGGATCCATCGATTCGTGAAGGTGCCAAATTTAGGCAAGGATCATTTTCCATTATTTTGGAGATGGTGTTGATATTAGGTTATTAAGAGAAACTTATATAAGTCATAACAATTCTCGGTTTGAGTTTTCAGAAATGACATCCAAGTCTTGCTCATCAAGTGGAGTACTTCAATAGTTTCCTATGGAAATTCACTTATAAGTCGTCAATCCAACTTAGAGAGTGTTCAAGTTAGCACGTAATAATTTTGACCATAGCAAATAACACAAACATTGAACACTAGACTTAAAGAACATCCTCATTGCAAGTTGAGTTGCAATTTTGACGACTAATCTGTTGTCTTACAATTCACTTCGTGATTTCATGGTAATAACCGAGGAAGGTTAAACATGTAGACATCAGAAAAAATATCTATGTATTTTGAATGATATAACCGTAATCTAGATAAATCATAGTCTTTATTTCATGTTCAAATTCCAATTTTGTAATTAGATTGAATGATGAGATTGATTATCATTTGAATAATAATCATCTTCATATTCAAAATCCTACTTAACGATTACTTATAGAAAGAAATCACGATAATGGTTTTCCGAATTTCTAACCTTAGATGGTGATTTAAAGGTTTCTTAATTGGTGAAAAAAGTAATGATAAGCTTATTGATAAATTAAGGGAGAGTTATTTGATGGGAAAATATTTGAAGTTTTGATTGTGCTTTTGAATTGTTATTGACAAAGTTACATATGTAGTGGCGTTGCTCATGTTGGTTTTCAGAAACAACGACTTTTACCAATTGCATTGCAAGGTAAATTACTTGAATATTTCAGATGAAAATATTCAGTCGTCAATCCTACTTCATTATGTATTTTATGCATATATTTTCTAAATATTTAGAACACAACTGTTGGACAAGTAGACTCAATACTGACATCATCTACACAAGAGTGAGTTAAGATCTGATGCTATTTTTTATCATCTTGGAAAGCCGATGTTTTATTTTCATATCAAATCGATGGTGTGATAGAGTATGTAGGTAAGATAATATCTCTATGTTATATTTTGATATAATCATAAAGCTAGACAAATAATAAAAGAAATCCGATTTCATTGTCCCATACATGAAAACTTTCAATTAGATTCGATAATACATCAATCCTAATTTTAATAATGAATCGATAGATGTTCAATCTTTCTTGAACGCCTCACGAACACTCTTTCTAAAAGAAAACAAATAAAGATTTTCATAGTGTGTTCTATTAATTCTAAGACTAGTTGTGAGGTGAGGTTATGAATAATGACAAGTTAATTTCTTACTTCAAGATTGTCATATATTTTGCTTGTGCGAAAAACTATTTGTTGATATGTATAGTATGCATAGTTTTTGACATTTTATGAGTATATTAATGATTTTCTTAACCATTTTTATACAACACACATCTTTTATAAAAATACTAATACTTTTTATAAAAAGAATATAATTATGTGTGTATGTTAGAACAAATGCAAGCACAAGCAAAGTTAAAAAAATATATTTTCATTTACTTAATTACCAATGTATTAATACAATCTTTTATTTTGTTTAACCAACCCGAGGTCAAACAACGCAAGATGATGAAAATATTTATACATTTTGTTGGAAGAGAGATAATGTGTTGGAAATATTTTAATGATGGGTTTTAAAATATGATCTTAAGACATTATTTTTCCACACACTTGACAAACTATTTAACTCTCATTTTAAAAATGGTCACTACACTCAAAATGACCTACAAGATGTTTATGTAACACTTGTAAATAATATAATTAATGCCTAATATCAGTGCACAAACAATTTTGCAACTTAACGCAAGAGATCTAACATAATTCCTATTAGGCATAATCTAAAAAACTATTAACAAATAAATAGTGTACATGGCATGTGTGTTTAGATAAATAAGTAGCTCAATTACAAGTAGCAATGCTCATTTAATAATATCTATTAACAAAAATACGATACAAGTAAATACACATAATCATTTAGCATGCACATAAAGATATTCGTCGTCGTTTCGTGTATTAAATACAATGATGTACACTTAGCTTGATTTTTATTCTAAATAAAATAATTTCCTCCCATTTTAAAAATTACTCAAGATTTAATGTCTTAAAAATATAAATGTACCATTTTTCAAAGATGCATTGACTAGAAATGCTTGGCTTGAAAGAAAAAATAAACTACAAGTTTTACGTCAAGACGAGACATAAAGTTTTGACCACTATGTAGTATTTTGCATTTCTGACATTGTTTAATTTAATAATGAAATCTTGGAAGTTCCTTTAAAAGAAAGTAAACTCAATTAAATTTGAAATGGCGGGTGGCACGACTTCTACGGACTTACGGTTGATTTTATATATTTTTAAAGTTTGGCCAAAAACTGACAAAACAACAGGCGCCCCCCTAAAGGTAAACGCCCCCAGATATAGTTGGGGGCCGCCCAAACATTTTAGGGACCCGCCACCAAAACCCAAAACACAGTATTTTTCTTTAAAATAATTTGGTGACTAACTTAGAACATAATACTTATAAAAAGTTGTTTCAGCACATAAATTTCGTGTTTAAGACATAATTCTATCTTTACAACTTAGACAAAACGAAGTTGGCACTTCCAAGTTTTTTGAGAAAATTTTCCTTCAAGCTAGTATACAAAATATTTTTAATAACAAAACTAGTACGAATCAAATAAAAAAACACTTTTCATATATAATCCCCCTTCATGAGTAATTTGATACATGGATCGTACTCTATTTTTAAAACCATTTGTTTTGAAAATTAGAGCGACGTGGCGTTGATACCAATTGTGGAAAATCGTAGAAGGGGGGGGGGTGAATACGTTTCCTTTCAAAAACTTTTAAAATAAAGATTACATGAACTATCTTGCCGCGTCCCATAAATATAGGTGGCCGCCAGTACATCAGGGGGCCGCCCTATTTAAAGGGACCGCCTCCAGAAGAGGTTTTCGGACTAGATCATTTGTATCAAATCACCAATCAAGTTTGACGCAATATGAGAAGTGTCGATAATGGATTTAAAATAACTAGCGCATATTCTACCAATATATCCTGCTCACAATGTTAATTACAAATAGCTACACAACCATGACTAACACAAAAACACAACATTGCACACCAATCATAATCACAATGCAAAATTAAAAGTAAAGGTGATAAAGTAAAAGACATAAGTAAAGAGAAAGTAAAAGAAGAATGCAAACTGACATTATGATTTTATGTGGTTCGGTCACGAAGCTCCTCTTCGCCCTACTCCACTCCTCGAGTATCCAACTCGAGAGTTACTTCACTAATCAACAAGCTCCCTTTCGGCGGAGAAAACCTTATACCAATGCTTATAATATTTTCCGATACTAAGGTAGATGTTGAGTCTTTCTTCGGGTACAGCCAAACCCATTATTTTTACGTGGCCCAACATAACAAAACCTTGTGTTTTATGGCCTAAACACATAAACCGCGTCGCTTACATTATTTTCCGACACTAAGCTAAATTGTCAGTCCTGATCTTAGCTAAGAACCAATCTAACACTTACATGTATTTAAGGCCTAAAATACTAACCAACCTACAATAAACCTATCCAAATATATACATCATTTGGATCTACACACTACTAAAGATTAGAAGACATGGACTCGATCTATATGTAACAAATGTTACAAATGGACTAACTAGACTACATAACTTCGAATCTTCAAGATACCGAAGTTCTTCTCTTGCACTTGACGAAAGAAGGAAAGAGTAGAAGATTGGATCACATTTAAACAAGATTAAACAAGTTAAATGATCAAAGATTTAGAGAGATTTAGTGAGATCTAGAGAGAGAAAGAACTGAGAGAAATTCGTGCAAAAGGGTTATCAAAATAGTTGGAGGTGACCCAATATTTATAGGAGTTGAAAGCTGACAGTCTGGCAACGGCGGTCCTGGCGGCCCCAGATATATTAGGGGGCCGCCGACCTATAAGGGGGTCGCCACTAGACTACGCTCCACTTTTTATCTTTTTGTGGGGAAGGTTGTATCTGGTATAAAAGCTTCCATTTTTTTGGGGGGGGGGGGAACCATATTTCAAATTATATATTTAAATAAAACATTTCTTTTATTAAAAAGTATCTTGAGTTTATTTATTTTTATGAAAAATACTTTTGTATAAATGTAATGGTTAAGAAAAAAAATATTTTTCTTTGATCATCCTACAAGTTTAATTTGTTTGTAAATACCTTATGTGATTTACGTCTGGTGCAAACAAATGTCGGTGTTGATATAGACTTGAGACATCGAGTGTTGTTGATGCATTTATGCATTGATGATTTGTGATTGCGAGTAACTTGCGTACTTTACGTTATGTATTACAAGTTACATGTTTGTCATCACCAAAACATGAAGAGATCGTATATATTAAATATCGTAATATTTGAACTAACACAAGACATGTCTTTCATCAAGTAACTTAAAGTCAAGATATTCAGTCTCAGTGAAAAGAACACTGTTTTTCTTGTCACACATTTGTGAGACAGAGAAAAGGTTAAACTTAAGTTCCTTTACAAAGAATACATCTTCAAAGTCTAATTTACCAGTCCTAATTTTACCTTTTCTTGTATTTTTACCTCCTTTAGGACTTCCTCCAAATGCAACAAATCCACCATCAATCTCTTGATAATCTGTAAGAAAGGACTTATTTCCAGTCATATGCCTAGAGCATCCATTATTTAAAATCCCTTGATCCTATAAAGTATATTGTGGATTACCCTGCACTCAAAATAAGAGAATTAGTTTCTCTTGGGGACCCAAGCCATTACTGACTTGAGTCTGCCTTGTAGATCAACATAGTCAAATCTTTTAAGCATGTATGATCCACTGTCTTTGGAGTTATGGTCAATAAAATTTCCTGTTGGTCTCTAAATCCAGCATGCTGAAGACTTAACAACATTTCCTCATTTCCTACAGCAGCACTAACTACTGCTTTTGGCCCAACAGTAGTTACATTGTTGACCCTAGCAATATTAACTTTTTCATTAAATTATTGGTTTTAGCTGCTGATTTTTGGTTAAAAGTCCTTCTTACTGGTGAATGTGCTTTAAAATAAGAATATGTTGTGGGTAATGCATCATTCACTTTTGATTTAGGGGCAGCAGTATTAACAGGCCTGGCAGTACTAATTGATGTTGCTGCTCTTGGAGAGCTTTGCTTAGCAGCATTAACTGGCACTTGTCCTGACTTTGTTGCAACTGCTGTTGGAACAAAATTCCTTTTAGGATGTGGGTGAGTCAATTTATTTTGGTGGTTCACCCTCTGAGCATTGTTCCATACTGGTCTAATTTCCCTTTGACCAGTAACCCTTCCCTTATTATTCAACACTGGTTTTTCTACCATTTTATTGTCATGAAAATCACAGTCTTTGATTAAATGGTTGAAACTCCCACATACAAAACAAGCTTTCTTTATAAACTCAAAACCATTCCCTAGTTTCTGAGTCATCATCCCATTCCAGTTTCTTCTATTACCCCTAGGACTTTGACTTTTCCTAGGATACTCTACTTGCCTATGTGTGTTTTCCTTATTAACAGATTTCACATTCTCACCAGATTTGACAAAATTGATTTTAGTAAACTTTGGTTTTGTCTGATCAGATTTAGGTCTAAACACACTATCATTATCATTATCAGTGTCCCATTCTTCAATGATAGGAGCACTAGGCCTAACAGTTTTAGGCTTTTCTACAATATCCTTACTAGTCTTAGATATACTAGTTTCAGTTTCAGGCACACTAGTGGTGGTCTTTCTCACTGCAGACTTAAAAACATATTCATCTAACCCAGCAAAAGATAAGTCAGGTCTTGGGGGCATGTAGTTCCTAGTGTAGGGAGGGGGAACTGCATGAAACCCTTCACCTGTTTTGAATCTATCATTTACTGGATTATCATCCACATCACTTTCTCTACTGTTAAACACACTATGAATCACTTCACTCTCATTCTTATGAATATTATTCAATTCACTCTCATTTATTTGACTATCATAACCAAGACCAGTTTTGTCTTTAGCACTTATTTGACTATTAATCAGTTTAGTTAGATTCTTTGATGATTCTTCAAATTTTTCTAGTTTAAGTTTCAAATCATCTTTCTCTTTTAAAGCTTCTTCTAACTGATTTTTAAGATCTTTGATAGAAATATCTTTTACTTGGACATCATATTTTAAAAATTCAATATTTTCTTCATAAACAGCTTCATTCTTTTCATGAACAACTATCCTAGCTTCTAATGATTCTAATCCTATTTGATAACCTATTATTTCTAGATTATATTTATTAATAGCTTCACGCTGTTGATCATACTGTTTTTGAAGAGCTTCATATGATTTTAAACAATCTTTAGAGCAAGTATGTACCTCAGAGTCTGAACTTGATGAACCTTGAGATGTAAAGGCCATTAGAGCAAAGTTTGCGAGTCCTTCTTCAGCCTGAAAGCTCCAATCAAAACCACCTATCCCATCTTGAACAACCAAGGCATTTGTAGTAGATGTGTCCACAGGT
The DNA here is from genome assembly GCA_026074375.1 of Tanacetum coccineum. Taxonomy (NCBI): domain Eukaryota; kingdom Viridiplantae; phylum Streptophyta; class Magnoliopsida; order Asterales; family Asteraceae; genus Tanacetum; species Tanacetum coccineum. The sequence continues at coordinate 1,061 of BQNB010032336.1, read as the reverse complement.
GCATTCCTTTTTGGAGCATCTCTATTTCTATTCCCCTGATTTCTTGGTGCCCTGCATTCTCTAGCAAAATGACCTCTCCTATGGCAATTGTAGCATTCAACCTTTGTACTATCAAAGCCAACAGTCTCTTTGTCATTTAAATCCAGCTTCCTTCCTGTCTTCTTTATGAACCTCTTAACTCTCATGGTAAGCATTGCCACTTGCTATTTGAGATCCATTTCTTCAAGATCATCAGCATCAATCAGTTCTAAATCTTCATTGTCCAACTGTGGGGCATTGGATTGGTAGGAAATGAAAGAAAACATGACATCATTAGCATATGATGCAGTAGAAGCTTGATCCTTAGAACTAGCAGCAAAAACATTATGAGCAGTATTAACTGTTTCATTAGTGCTGCTAAGTTATCAGAGAAAACAAAGGCCACATTTTGGGAATTTGAGCTTGAACTTAATTGGCATTTGATCTCTGATTCATACACCTTCAGATTATTATACAAATCATCCATGCTTAATATGTCTAGATCAGATTTGTTTCTCATGATTAAAGAAATATTGTTCCAAGCTGATGGCAAACTTCTCAACAACTTCAGATTTTCATCCTCCTGAGAGATAACTTCACCATGGATTTCAAGTTGACTAATGAGCTTTTGAAACCTATCATAGGTTTTATCAAGTCCTTCTTGACTTAATGCAGCAAAGTTTTTATAATTATGCTTGAGAATGGTCTTCTGCATCTTCTTTGATTCCTTGTTGCCTCCAAACCTATTCTTGATAGCTTCCTATAGGGACTTTGCATCCTTGTAGGCATGATGTAACACCCCCAAATAGGGTCGCAGCAGAATAATGTATCCAGGAGCGTTACTTCATAGATCAATAGCACAAGATATGAGAACGACCACCATACGTGTCGTTTTAATAAGATACATTGGGTTAAACAAAATACTTGTTCATTACATAAGCTCATGACTTAAAATTGTTCAACAATATAAATAAAGATTTCGGTTTATAACAAATGTTCCCAAAATGTAATACGACCCAAATCTTTAGTAGCGACTCTCTAAA
>BQNB010032335.1:0-53253 GCA_026074375.1 Tanacetum coccineum | reverse complement strand
AAACCCTCTTTTTAACCAAAAAGACTCACAAAGATGATATTTTTTTATGGTTTTTGAAAGATTTTCTTGTACTTCTAGTCTATACTACGATAACTAAGAAAAAAAGGTATGATCTTTATGGTTTTTAAACCCTCAAAAAGTGAAAACTTTTTGAATGGATTCGAACCAAAAACACTAGTAAAACGAGTAGATAAAACACACATAAAACCTACACAAACACCCCATGGCTCTTGATACCAATTGTAGAATAATCTTAACACAAGTACGGAATGATTCTCTTAGAGTTTTAGAGAGAGAGAGAGGTGGTTAGATGAACACTTAGAGAGAGAAAGAAAAATGATAATATTAGCTTAAGTGAAAATGTGACAAATGAACAACCAACACCCTCTCCAAGCAATGGAGAGGGTTTATATATGCCTAGCTAACCGTCCATGGGCTTGTGGTATGGGCTTATAATGTAACTTTGGCCCGGTTAGCTTTCTAACTTAATCTTACAACTGACTACGAGCTACGACTAACTATATTGGTAGTGACCGACACTTTTTCGTATTTCTAACAACACTAGTGATTTACAACCATGTTACGACATCAGGATTTGTTCACATAATATCATAGTATCCTTATAATAGATTTTCAGAATCATACTACCACAAAAACATCAAAAAATAACACAAACGAGCATTCAAAACCATAAAATCAATTTGCACCCAAGAACAAACATTCAATATATGGATATCAAAGCATACACATATACAAGAATACATTTAACACATATCCTACACAAACTTCATTTGAGATCTATTAAAGTTCATTTGTGGATTATTATTTCTTAGATTCAAGTCCTTAAACATAACGATCCCGATTATTTCACTGTCGATTTTAACACCTTAGTTTTCGGGTTGTATCTAAGGAGCTAATATAATATATCTAGTATTTAGTTTAGTTTATTAAAAGTTTGTTGCTTTTTGGAATAGCGTATTTTCTAGATCTATTCCTTAATCATACCCTTCTCTTGTTTGCTTTTATAAGTTGAACACCTTAGTTTCGGGTGGAATAAGATCTATAATTAGCTTATTGTCTTAGAATAATCAATATGCTACTATTAATGTTATTGATCATCTAACTCGTTGTTTCATTTGTGTTGATGAATCGATTCTTAACTCATTTGGCATGGGAGTTTAAGGGTTCTAAGCTACATTTATATTCAAGTTTTAGAGCTTTTCCTTATTTATAAGCTTTCTAGTTAATAAAGTTTACAACTTTATTTATTATTTAGTAAGATAAAACCTTTAAAAGAAATAAACTTGGTATCTTATCTAGTTTATGTAATCGGGTGGCTTTATATTCGATTTCGGTTCATCACTTCGCTTCTACTTTCTTTCTCTTTTCAACATTAATTAGTGTAAGATTAATATTTATCTAAAATGATTTCTTTGCTTATTTGTTGATTATATCTTAGTGAGTAGATTTTCTTTACGCTTGTTAAGTGAATAATTTTTAGGAATTAAGTGTGGATTATAAAAAGAGAATATTGATACAGATTTTAGGATTACTTAGAATAGTGTTTTGGTTATTCTAGCGGGCAAAATCCGTAAAAATAATTAGGCATTAATTTATTAATCGATATTTAATTATTTTTAATAAAAACCAACGTTGTGAGCAGATAATTTATTTGAACGATATTGATTCATCGATAAGGACTTAATATTAAATTCACACTTAAGGATCTAAACATTTCACTTAGCAAGCATATCTTTATATATAATATATAAATATATATATATATATATATATAAATATAATATATATATATGATATAATATATTATATAACTTGTTTATTTGCTTGCTTAATGTTATTTAGTATTATATAGTTTATTACGGAGTATTATTTAATAATTACTTTTAAAACCAAAAACAAAAATATTTGACAATCAAGCATCAAACTATACATTTTTGTGAATTTCAAATTCGTTTCTCTTTGGGACACGACATCCGAAAGATTAACTATTACTTTTCCTAAAGTATTTTTTATATCGAACGGGACATACTTACTTATATATATTACTCGACCCGATTTTATCTAATCAGCTAGATTGTCTAAGTTTGAAGCCGATTTCAAACAACAACAAAGCGAGATGACCAACAAAATTGACACAGCCTTGAAGGCAGCACCGCAAGAATAACGGGAGCACTGTAGACTATCGCCAGCATGATACCGGTTAAGAACCCAAAACTGAATGTTAATTCTACTTCTCTAGTTTTGTCTGCTCATTCTTACCTAACAGAAGACCCTCAATGTTCATCCTGAATCCCATTCGATCAACGCAATCTACAAATGTCTATAAAAAAGGCGGGAATGAGCGAGTTCCAAAACAACAAGCCAGAAGAAGAAGAGCAAGAAGAAAAGGACAATCCGGAAAACATCAATACCAACCCGTCCTCACCACCTGATCCATCAGTTTCATTCGTCATCGAAAAAGTCCGTAAACTCAATTTGTTCTTTGAGTCGTCTGGCTTGGTTCCCCAATCACACGACACAAAATTTGTTTGCACAGATGACGGTGACGTGATGTTTATTGAGATAATCAAGAAGTATGACGATTCTCGAGAGGAAGAACTTGAAGAAGATGAGAATGAGATGGCAGGAGAAATGGGAGTAGAGTACTTTGACATATTTCCGACTAGGAGTGAACTAGCATACCATAAGTACCTAATGAGTGGCCTAATTCCATCCCTGTTTTTAAGAAACCCAATCATTATAGGAGGAAACCCATCAAACCTTAAGATACCATACATCATTGGACATGTGCATATGGAAAAATCCTACATAGATCTTAACCCCCTCTGAACATCATGACCCGAATGTTGAATAATTGGATCATTAGAAGAAAACTTGACCCTAGGGATGACCCAAATATGGGAGTAAGCAATTTCACGGGAAGGATTAAGGGAATGCACATCTTCGTAGGAAACTTCACTTATGTCATAGACTTCATGATTGTTAAGGATATTAGTTCAATGATATAACCCTAGGTTATGTTGCGAGTAGTGACTAGGAAAGCCCTTTGGTTGAAATGTCTATATTACCTCATGAACCCATTTGAAGGAGAGTGAGATTCAAAACAAGAACAATGAAATTGCCTATAAAATGTCCCATAAGATAGAACAGTACAACTCATTATCAGACATAGAAAAAGAGCATAGAAAGTCAGTCTACCTTAGGAACGAGGAGGACAAAAGAAGAGGAGTGGAGTACGTGATGACCAAAATATTTAGGTTTTACAAAGAATGTCTAAAGCTTGGACCCGAATATTTGAATGGAATTGCAGATGAAGGAGAAGTTACTTAAGGACATGTGACTTCGAGTCTAGCTACAAGACTGAATAATAAAGAAATGCGATTTTTGGGAGGCAACCCAATATTTATTTTTCCTGCAGTTAGAAGTGTCTTGTGTTTTAATTTTTATTGTTTATTCTTTTATGTTTGAATTATTTTTCAATCATGTTTTGTTTTATTTTTAACTTCGTCTTATTAACAATAAAAGGTATTTTACATAAAATAAGTGTAAGAAAAAATATCCGGTTTATAAGAACGAATTCAAACATTTAAAATAAATTGTTTAGATTAATTCGCGACAGTTTCGAGTCATATGATTAAGTAAAAGATTTATCTGATGGTTTTATACAGTATTTTACACAAGATATAACTAATAAAATCGCGTGCCAGAAATTTTACAAGAAAAACGAAGAAGAAATCTTCACAGACGCTAGAGACGGCGTCAGGATTATTCCTGACTAGCGCACGTCCCATCCATGTGAAAATTCTTGACATTTTTTCAATTATTTCTCTGATAGCAGTATTTACGTACCTAATAAAATATATTAATAATAATACACTATGTAAAATTCCACTAATCACCTTAAACAAGTAAAAAAAGTCAAGACTTATAAAAAAAATATATAAAAGAATATAATATACTTATGTTACCGGCAAGTATGATCACCCGGTGTCGTTTTACCCCAACGACTAGTGAAATTGAAACGCTCGTTTTAAGCTTGTAATTCTGATTTGGAATAGAAGCAAGTGATAATTTTGAATATTTATAAAACTAATAAAAGCAATTTAAACAATTAAACAAAAATACGGTAAAATAATAAAAACGGACGACTAATAAAGTAAATAAACTGAGAAATAACCCCTAAAAATGTAAACTAAAATTCTAAACCTAAGATAGGATAAAAGAAAATTTTAGGAAAAAGAAAAACTATTTTTGGCTTTTTAGATTAAAAGATATGATTTTTCTAAAACTTAAACTACTTAAAAACTATAAAAAATAATAAATCTATTAAAAATAAAAATCCTAAAATTTTTATAAAAATTATACTAAATAAAGAAAAAGTGCAGGAATTTTATAAAAATAAAAAGCCCTAATTTTTATCTTTATAATAAATCTTAATTAAACTAATTAAAATCTAAACCTAATTACTAATTTAAACTAATAAACTTGATTAAAATACTTAACTAAGGACTAATGGTGCAAAGACCTAAAGGACTAACTGGGAAACTAACTAACTAACGAAAGGACTAACAGAAAAACGACTGAAATTGAAAAGTTACACTACCTACCCTGAGAGTCTAGCCCGATTTCAAAAGAAGTCCATTTTAGGCTTAAAAATAAGATGAAACTAAAAAGTGTTTTTCAGCAAGAACTTAAAGAAGCAAAGTTATAAAATAAGCTGAGGTGAACAATTTTAACAAAAACACTTAGGACTGAAATCCACTAATAAGCTCTATAAGAGAATATCATAAGTTTTTTACATAACTAGTGAGATAAGCTCACTAGTGCCTTTTTATGACTTACAAGAATCCAAATTAAGTTCATTTTGAAAAAGGAAAGTGATTAGAAAGCATAAGAATGTGCTTAATCTATGATAGAAAAAGAGATTGAGCTTAACACTCTAGAGAAGGCGCACTGAAATGATGATATGATATTAGCATAACTCAGGAAACTAATAAATAAGCACAAAACCAAAATAAGGCTAAATGCTCAAAAAACAAAGACAAAAGCAATTGATATTGTAAAAAACCCCCTTTTTAACTAACAACTTTATAAACAACTAATTTAAGCAATAAAACCTACTACTTCAAGCTAGAATTTAAAATTTAAAAGCTAAATTCTATTGCCAACTGTTTTTGGCTTTTATGAATTTTATTGACTTTGACAGCTAAATTAAGCTAAGTAAATAAGCTAGAAAATGCAAATTAAAACTTAATCTATAATAAGCTAAACCTAGACTTAATCCTACTTGAATTTAAGAACCTAAAATCCTACTTTTACTTAACTAAAGACTAATCTAAAAGGAGCAGTACTAACTGTTGTTAGTACTGCTGGTGTAAAGTATCAGTAGTACTAACTTTTGTTAGTACTGCTAGTGCAAACCAAGAGTTAAGCGATGAAATAAGTCTACAAAATTGGTGAAAAGGCTAGATGCTACGTTTAGATTAAGCTACACCTAGACTACTAGCTACTAGAAAATTAAATCCTAAATCCTATAATAGCTAAATCAATTATAATCCTAAAGTTCAGCAGTACTAACTAACTTAGTACTGCTGATGCAGTTTGCAAAACACAAAGACCAATATGCAGGTTAACCTAGTGACTCCCACTACCTTAAACACACTCAAATTATGTGTATAAACACAATGCAAACAAAATCCAAGCCTTAAGGGCTTTGGATCATAAATTTCACAAGTGAAATTTAAATAAAATGTACCCTGGTGCAGGATCACCTATAATAAGCCACAACTTTTGGTATTTTGAAATCTAACTTATAAAAACTGATTAACAACTATTCTTAAATCAAAACTCAAATGCCTCAAACAATTTTGAACACTCACTTTGAGTATTTGTAAACTTAACTAACAACTTATAAACAACTAATTTAAGCAATAAAACGTACTACTTCAAGCTAGAATCTAAAATTTAAAAGCTAAATTCTATTGCTAACTGTTTTTGGCTTTTATGAATTTTATTGACTTTGACGGCTAAATTAAGCTAAGTAAATAAGCTAGAAAATGCAAATTAAAACTTAATCTATAATAAGCTAAACCTAGACTTAATCCTACTTGAATTTAAGAACCTAAAATCCTACTTTTACTTAACTAAAAACTAATCTAAAAGGAGCAGTACTAACTGTTGTTAGTACTGCTGGTGTAAAGTATCAGTAGTACTAACTTTTGTTAGTACTGCTAGTGCAAACCAAGAGTAAAGCTATGAAATAAGCTACAAATTGAAACTTAGATGCGAAATAGATAAGGCTACACCTAGACTACTAGCTACAAAGAAAAATTAAAATCCTTAATCCTATAATAGCTAAAATCAATTATAATCCTAAAGTTCGAGCATGTACTAACAACATAGTACTGCTGATAGGCATTTTGCAAAACACAAAGACCAAATATGCAGTAACCTAATAGACTCCCACTACCTTAAACACACTCAAATTATGTGTATAAACACAATGCAAACAAAATCCAAGCCTTAAGGGCTTTGGATCATAAATTTCACAAGTGAAATTTAGATAAAATGTACCCTGGTGCAGGATCACCTACAATATACCACAAAATTATGGTATTTTTGAAATCAAACTTATAAAAAACTGATTAACAACTTAATCATAAAACAAAAAACTCAAATGACTCAAACAATTTTGAACACTACACTTTGAACTTTTTGAAGTCAAAATAGCTTAAACCAAACTCCCTTTTATCATTTTTGATAGGTATTAGTTAAAGCTTTATTTTCAAATCTAATTAACATGTAAAAGTGAATACCCAGATAAAAACTAGCTTCTAAATATACCCTAACAAACATGAACCAAACAACTTGAATAGAATTAATCAAAGATTTAAGCTATTCCTAGTATTATTTTTGGTTTTTAAGGTTTTTTAAGACAAATATATGTAAATCTATGGTTCAAACTAAGAAAGCTAAAAACAGATTAACAACTATGATGATTAAGCTATATAAAACTTATATAAGCACTAATAAGCAAAGAGATTAAGCAAATAAACAATATTAAGCATATAAACTATAACTAAGCAATTTAAACTGAAATTAGAGGAAAAAAAATGAAAAGAGAAACTTACTTGAACCTTTAGCTAAACAAAAGGGACCAATAAAGGCAGCTACAAGCTCCCTAGCTTATTAGATAAGCTAGGGTAAAAGTCCATGGGATCTCTTCCAAGTTAAGATCCCCTTCCAAAAAGCTCATATCCAATTAGATCCATGATAAATGTAAGTTAAACTGTTTTAAGGTTTAGGTAATATTAATACTGAATTGATTAAGCTCTATTTCAGCTTATGGACTGAAAGAGCTTATTAAGAGCTTATTAAGTTTGCTTATTGAGAGAGCTTATGGAAAAGAAACTTTGAGAGATTAAGAAAAACTGAATTTCATTAATAAAAAGCTTTTTGACAATACTAAAAGGGAAATTACAATGATTAACAAACAACATTAAAGCATAAGGGAATTAAAATTTAAGCTACCAACTAAATTAAGCTCTACGTTTAAAAAAAATAACTCTCACCCTTTTTTGTGTTGTGAAGAGGTGATCCTATTATAGGTGGGCTGAAAGAAAGCTTCTAGGATCCTTGCCTGCTCTCCAATCTTTCAACCTCAGCCAATCATTTCTTACAATCATTTGAAGCATCTATTGTGGCCGTTTGATCAACATTGTGGACACCTGATGGATTGCCAGCTTTGCATTCTTTGATGTGACGTTGTGCTAGTTTTTGTGAGATGTTTTAGCACAAAAAACCTCACATTCCATTGTGCATTTCTCCAATGCTACGTGGCATAGCTTGATATAGGGATACTTAAGCCGTTGATTTGACTATTACTCTCCCTGCCATTTTTGTAAACGATCACTTGGAATTGACCTACGAGCACTGCCTTTAATTTGAAAAACCCCCTTGATTTGAGTTAAGGGTACGTTTGGGAAGACAATGAACAGTAATGCGATTTTACCCGTCCTTTTTCTAACTGAAAAGGGTAAATCGGTTTGAAGTTTGGGGAGTTGGCAATTTTCGGTCCATGTGTTTGATCCTTCTTATTTCTAATTATAAACTAGTTTTCAGTAATTGCCAAACTGCCCTGTGTGGTTTATTGAAAAAGAGAAGTTGCTAGGTTTTTGGCATTTTGTGAGAGTTGAGGGGACCAAAGTAAATATTTTTGAGAATTTGTCCTTTTGTGTTTGACTTTAGTTTGACTCTTCATTGACTGAATTTGACTGAGGCTTTGACTTTTTGCTTCAGGCTTTGAATCTTTGCTCTTTTTGCACATCTCTGATTCTCGTAAGTTCTGAAAAAATTCCCGTGTATTGCTCGGTTTTGACAATTTTCTATGATTTTTTACTTAATCCGATGACCTGTGACATACAAAACACAAATACAAGTATAATTTTGCCATTTTTGGTCTGTTTTGGGTTTAATTGGGTTATTTAAAGTACAAACAGATATGTGTATTCTACACTTATCATTCTCAAAAAATAAATTATGCAATATCTAAAATTTGTAATTTTCTTGTAAACCTGCAAAAACCTATGATTATATCATCACTTTCATCCTATCTTTACTGCTTTGATAGAGTCAACCCTAAAGTTTCATTGTATATATCAATATCACGCTGATTTTACGCCAGTTGTAGTTGTCTTTGTCTTTGATTTACAAGGTTACATTTTATAAGAAGAACTTAATTCTTAGGAAGTTATTCATATGATGATTCTTGAGGAAGATTTACCCAGTCATCACATGTTTCATCTCCATTATTGAGGCAATAACAGGGGAGTACTAATTTCTTCACTTTTAATTACCTTTATTTTGTTTTAACGGGTACTTTAAGAAAATTGAGGAAATTTCAACTTAAGTGTTAAGGTGGGAAATAAGCTATAAACTATTCCTTCAATTTGTCATTTGCTAAGTCCCTTAAAAAGATAGTAAAATATCGAACATACGTAAAAAGGTAATTTTAACAAAAAAATTTAAACAATTATACACAACACGAGCGGGGTATAAAATAACCGATGAAACCGAGTATATAATTGCGTCTCAGAGATTAGGAAATAATATGAATTAAAGCACAAAAACCCTTAGATTTCACCAGCCAAAAATGCGAGTTTTGCCTTTAGATATGTAAAATCGGGTAACCATTTTCCGATTACCCAAGATAATTTAGCCTTTAGCTTTGCTCGAGTAAGTTCGAATGCAGGCATATGTGTCTATTTCGTCGTTAACGCTGTCTACATATGTATTTGTCGCCTTTTCTAGAGCATTGGTATCGGTATTAAATTATATGAGTGTACCGGTAGTGTATTTAATTCTAGAACTTGTTTTTGTGATGCATCCCGAGACCTCATAGTGAGTATTATGATTTTCTAGATAAGAGGAACTAGGATTAACCTATGTTTTAAACATGTATTTGTTATGATGGTCACATCGACTATATAAATATCCCACACCCATGCTTCGCACTCATTTTTAGTGCAAGACTCCCCTAATGAAACCCTCCGAGTCTATCCTTTTCATGTTTCTTGTAATTTTCTGGTTAAGTTGGACTATTAATGAAGAGCATTGTTAACACTTTAACCAATTGTTACACCCAAATCGCCTTAGCCTACATTGTATGTACTCGCTTTTAGTACATTATTGTTTTAACCCAAGTTAATTATTGAGTACAAAGCTAAAAAACAAAAATCAACCGGAAAACGGATTTCTAAGATGGGTTGGGGTTGTGTCCCTTATCCTTGTAAATACAATTTTGAGACGATTGGGATTCATGGTAGTATTTATTTCGTGAAAGAATAGGGAAGAAAAGTCAAGTCAATGCTCCTATATGCTTGTCAAATGATCTCCATGTTATGTTGATCCACCTCAATTCAGGTCATTAGGTAGATTGTAATTATGATTTCTAAAACTCAAGTGTATGGGTGCGTTTATAAACCCCAAGTAATGTATGAAGTTGATCTATTTAAAAAAACAGAAAAGAAAAAGAAAAGATATTGATGTAGAGTTCTGTAAAGTTTGTATATCTTTGTCCGAGTCTTTGGCTTAGCAACCCAATCAGCGTGTATGCGTATAAATAATTAGCTAACCTTTTCACCCAAATTCACCCAAAAAGTCATTCCCCAAATGTATCCCATCCGTTTCCATTTTTATTAATGTTATCTTACACCTACACCCTACAACCCTTTTAAAGACCTCTTTGATAGTAATGACTAGTACTTGCGCCAAGCGGTGGAGGTTTGATCCTTTACCAAGCCTATGGTAATTTAATCTGCTATACAGGTAATGAGTGTTAATTTTCCCGTTTCCCATATTGTTATAATTTATTATACACCCGAGAGAAAGAGAGAATCCCGAAAGAATCATGTGAGGGTGCTATGTATACTTTCCAGTGCTTTAATTACAGTCTAGGAGGTTGTGTCTAAAAATCTATTTAAGAGTAATTTAAATGCCTCCAATATTCTATTGGTCTAGGTAGAAAATCCATTTGCTCTTGAGGACAAGCAAAAACCAAAGTAAATGGTATTTGATGAGGTGTTTTTAGCACTTGGATGACTTTTGGAGGAAATACACGTGACTTGGGCTCAATTCGAGAAGAAACGGACAAGACTACAACTCTACACCAACTATCTTGAAGAAAAGCATACAGTGCATGGAGAGGGCGTCGCCAATTACAAGCGACAGCGTCAAAGTTATCAAAGGACGGCGTCATGGAATTCTAGACGGCGTCAGAACAAAGCCGAAGTAAAGAAACCCTAGAATACCATTGCGGCACGACGGCGTCAGGAACATAAAGTGACGCCGTCGTACTTGTTTTCCTAATATACAAATCCGTTTTTAGGGTTTTAGGTGTGTAACTTTTGCGAGACAAACACTAACTTTTATATTCAAGTTTGGCAGTTTTTTAGGCTGTATTTAGGGCCTCAAAACCCTATTGTAACTATCTTTAATCCATGTTTTAATCAAGTGAAGTTCATCTATACCTTTAATCTTTCAATATGTCTATGTGTTGTTTGATTAATTCTTGTTCTTCTCTTGTACTTAACATGCTAGGCTAGATCCTTTAGTATTTACTTATGATTGCATGAAACTTAGTATGTAGATCCTTTTAATATTGCTTCTTGTGATGAATGTGCACGTTAGGCTTTAGAAAACTAACCATAAGATATTAAATTGGCATAGACGTCTAGGGAAACATGAGTGTGTAGAAAGGATACCATCGCTAACAGTCTTCATACTACATTACCCCTAATATGGTTGATCCCTCTTAAGATATTTCAATTGCATGTAATGTACTCTTAGGGGCCTTGTAATAGTCTTCATACTACCTTACTTGTGCGTTGCCCTAACGGAATATTATGTAGACGGCGGGTTCGTGTAATTCGTTCATGACTTAAGAAATACTTACATAGATCATCACAAGTGTGACAAAGCAACATATCTAGGAGAAACATGCTAAGGAGTAGTGCATGATTAAGTAAATACGTTCGTTTATCATATAGTTATCACCAAAGTAATTTAGATTTATTTTATTATTATTAGTTTAATTAGTGAAAACAAACTAACCTCTCAAACCATGATACTTACTTGCTTTCATAAAAACATAAAAATACAAAAAGAATATTCTCTCAACCCCGTAGACCTCTGTTAGTATCTGTTCGAGCCTTCCCAACCTATTCCCTTAGAGAACGATAACAACCCTCGAGTCTTACCTTACTACACTATAACGGTTAGGTGCTCTGCCTAGGGAGTTGTAAAACTTCTTGTTGAAGTCCTACGACGACCGCATCAAGTTTTTGGCACCGCTGTCGGGGAATAGTTAGGTTTCGACCATTGTTTAACTTAGGTTTACTCGCTTGATCCCTATCAAGTGAGAATTTTATTTTTAGTATATTAGCTTTCCCGTAGTCTATCTCTTCTTTGTTTGTTTGTTTTGTAATTTTCATTGACTATTCCATTCTTCATTATGGAGAACGCGAATCCACCACCGACCAATAACCCACCTGTCCTACCAACTGCGCTTCGCGCAAAGGTTGTCCAAGAGCTCAACGAGCTACAGGCAATCTCGATCTACATCGATTCTCGCCTAGAGAACATTGACCAATTCCTTAATGGTTTCACACAACAACCTAATGAAATTGATGTAGATGACCTTAAGCCCGATAACGAATCGGTAGATACACCACTTGTTTATCCTTTTCTAGATTCGGATGATGATTCTAATGATGGTGAAGTCCTAAATGTGCTAGAAGAATATGGTAATGTTGGACAGTTATGCCGCCAAAGGGTAATTAATAGTTTTGATGGGGGTGACTTGGCATTCTAATGTATTATTAGCTTTAGGAAGTTTGTCACCTACTTTGACCCCGTTTTACCAATAAATATTATTACGCGTAAGGCCTATAATACTATAATGGTAGAAGGACTAGAAAGTACAGGAAATAACTTAGTTGCCATTGTTAGGGATGTGTTAGAAATTCATTTTACATGATGACATTACGAAATTACCATAGTTTATCATAGCCACATACGCAAGGACTAGAATAGGCAATTATGTATAGTTTAGAAGCGTATGGACTATAAATACCCCTCTATGGCTTTCTTGGAGGGGTTGAGACTCTTGTAACATTTTCCATCTCATCTTATTTTACATATTTCTTTCTCTCTCTACTCTCTCTCACTAAAACATGGCTATCTTGTAGTTTGAGTCTCCCCGACCACCGGATCATCAATTCTTTAGTTTCTTCAATTGGTAACAGAGCCTAGGTTACGATCTTGGGTCGGTCTTCATTTTGTATGGTTCAGTATCAGTCGCCAAGGGGTGATATCGTGAGTTTGTGTGTGTTTACATCTTGTTTTAGCTCGTTATTTTTGGTCTTTTTGGTCTCGTTGGTTTCAAAAATCTTACCCGGATTTTTGTGTTTAAAAGTGTTAAAGTTTATGTTTTTAAGCAAGATCTAGGCCTAAGATAACTAGTTGTACAAGAAAAATCAAGTAAAAACGTCAAAAAGGGTGTGTTTTGGTGATTTTTTCGAAAAATTTTGTTTTTGAAGCAAGAGAAATATGCAGGTTTGAAGCTAGCGAAATATGTTGGCATGAGAAATATGTAAGCGAAATATGTATGCAAGCGAAATATGTTTGCAAGCAAAATATGTATGCAAGCGAAATATGTATGCAAGCAAAATATGACAGGTTGAGTTCAAGCGAAATATGTCATTTCTTGGAAACAAAACTCTGCTCAAATTTTCTTAAGTCATGCGAAATATGTTTGGAAATATTCCTTGAGAAACATTATATTGACATATTCCTTGAGAAACATTACATTGACATATTCCTTGAGAAACATTACAATGATATATTCCTTGAGAAACATTACACTAACATATTCCTTGAGAAACAGTACATTTATCACAAAAAGATTTTATTTTCTACGGTTTGTCTTACTTTGTAAAATCCCGTAAAATACTTGGTGATGTGCTGTCGTTGTATGGTATATTTAAGATGATTCAAGTTTTAAATTTATATTTTGCTGACTAAACCAAAAACAACACTTTAACGGGCAGTGTACCCGATCGGTAGTAGTTTCGTAGTAAGTAGGGTGTCGAACACTTGAAGCGAGGTTAAATCTATCAATTTAATTAATATCTTGGTTATCTAATCTATGTTAATTCTACTCTATTCTAAACCTATGTTAAACCTATGTCAGTCTAATATCCTAATTCTAACGGGAAAGGGGGTTTTCAGCCTGAGAGACTGGCACGGTTTGGTTGGTGACTACAATCAATTCAAGGCACTTTAACCCACGCAAGCTAATTAACAAAAGATGAAAGAGCGGTCGAACCTTATATAAGAAAACTGTATTAACCATTATTAATCCGATTAAAATGTTGGTTTATTTATTTAGTGCAATGATTTCTTCTCTCGAGGTGGCATATCATTCGTAAGACTTAGGTGTTACATCATCCTAAGACCTAGACACAATAATTCAGTAACAATTAAAGCATCCACATAAAGCATCCTTATTTGCTGATTATAATCTATCTTAAGGATTAAAGCAATGGTGATCTTGTTAAACCCTAGCTCATAGAGACTTTACCCAATTTCCGCTTAATGGCAATTTATACACTAGTAGTCCACTTGTCCAACTATCCAATGGAATCAGAACGTTACTTGTTGACTTATCTAGGTCACCTGCTAGTCAACACGATCAATAAACCATTGGCAATATCCAATTAACTAGTTAAGCCCGAAGCGTATCCTAGACACATACTTAAAAGGACAATATTTGTGTAACTATTATTCTAGATGTATAGATTACTATATGGAGAGTTATCCCAGACTCTAGATCTGCTTGGTCCGCTTTACTAGATCCAGTTGAATGATAGGTCGCATATAAAAGCACGTAAACAAGTATAAATTGATAAACATAAAATCGCAGCTCACGATAATTCAGAAAGGAGTAATACAAATACCAAACATTTAGATTTTCATAATAATGACTAATACCCGAAGGTATTAGCCTTCAAACGTCATAATAAATACAAGAGCAATTATTTAGCCAAGGTAAACTAACCGAGTTAACGAATGATACCAAAAACTGAACGATTACTAAAGTATATGGAATTACATGTTGTCTCCTATGGAATTAATAGCGTTGCTCGGCCTCTTCTGCTTTTTTTCTCTTATGAAAATTGACTTTTGTGGTTTAGGTATCGAGAATATGATTTAGCACACTTAAAACTCGTTTTTGAGTTTTCTATTTATAAGTTCTAGAAGTCGGTTAGATACGGTGTATCCAAGAGTTGGATACGACGTATTGATTCTCTCTGGATTCGGCGTATTAATCTATAATCCTCTGTGGTCTTTGGTGAGTGCAGGCACGGATACGTTGTATCTTCCTTGATGGATACGGCGTATTGGTCATCAGAATAGTAATCTTCAAAATATCTTCATTTAAGCTCTAGAATGCGCGCCTTTTGCTAACTTTCACCAATTACTCCATAATTACTGCAATTCTCAAATATAAACGATTAAGTAACAATTCTTTGCAATAACTATACAAAATAGGTTAATAACATGGGATAAATGATGCTATAAAATAGATGTTATTTGATGTCATCACTTTATCTTTTTTATGCAGCACATGTATTAGCAAGGTTTTTATTTTTATTCTCTATCCAGCATCATCAGTTCACATAAATTGCACGCAATTTTCATCTTTCATCTCATATTAAAATTGCATACATTGTATTTAGTTTAGGCCTAATGGGAAAGACCATGTAACAAAGTAGGCATGTACTAAGACCGTGTAACATAGTAGCAAAGCAAAGATACTACTAATACAGATATTGATCCATATCAGTAGGCATTGATCCATAGCAGTCCCAAAATAACGCTTAACTATTTTAAATTTTTTATAATGAACTACTAAAGTTGACTAATCGTAAAGAGGTTTGCATACATACAATATGATCGCGTGACTTGTCATTAACCCATCTCAGCTCAACAGCCCGATCCCCACTTGATTCACCTACCTCATTCGACTTACCAACCCCAGTTGATGCTTCTCAACCAGCTGGCTTGTTTAACCCAGCTGGCCCATTTACCCCTGCTAACCGTTCCAGATGCCCTTTCTTTTTCCATTGTGACTTGTTTCCCCGCTGGACTCTTAAACAATTAGAGGTTATTAAAGCAGCGACTTGGCCCTTTCATAAACTGGGTGTTGGATAAATAACTTAGTAGAACATATATGACACGCATGTTTGATTTCCTACATGTATTGAAAGGTATTTTTACTACTCAAAAGTTGATATATCACATAGTACAAGACAATTTAGAGATATGTTACCAAGTATTTCTTGGTTGAGTTAAAGCTCCTAGAACCACGAGTGTTCTTCTCATACAAGCGTATGGCTCTTGTACTACCAGCATTCAACATGTTATTCCATCGAGATGAGGCGTGTTTCACAAAACATTTTCGAAAACCTTCCTCAATTCTTGAATCCCATTGATATGATTGTTGCACATAAGATAATCGTTAATAAGGGACTACAAGTGGTTAAGCGAAAGGATTTGCTGATAAAGGGATACCTTGAAACGAAGCCACATTTGGCCTTTCTTTACTCATGGTAACAGATTCCCATGTTGCCCAAGGTCACTAGGTTATACTAGAAAATTAGATGTATGCCATGTCCGACAGCTATCCGATCATCAAACCTACAAAGTAGAAAAAATGCAACATGTGTATTATTATTAAACGAGGATATAAGCCCGCGCTTTGCTGCCGGATGTTCGGTACAATGTAATTTTTTAGTCGAGAGCAACATCGTACGACAATAAGAAAGGTCTGACAATAAGAAAGGTCTGACAATAAGAAAGGTCCCAAAGAACAAAAGAGATAAAACTTAGAAGCCTAAATGATTGCTAAATACCTTAAGTGTTTTGGTTTACATGTGCATTACAAAAATTTATAGTCGACTGTCCACACCCCTTCCTGTGAAATTTTCTAACAGGACGTTATTCTAGCATTCACCCTTGAGAAGTCCAACCACCCTTTTAACAACCCAACACTTTATTAGTTTGTAAATATATACTAACTCAATTTTTCATTCAGAAGTAAAAGCAAGATCATGAGATAACTTGGTGTAGAATATTTGTGTGCCATTATGGTAGTGCAGTAGTGCACGTTTATATTGCTACACTTAAATAAACTGATATGGTTTACGCAGTGTACGGGGACAGTGATCATGTGGTTTACACTCAGATAGCATTTCAGTGGTAATTATTTCAGTTTTAGTTTTAAGAACAGGTGCAGGTTCACAATATGAGAGAGTCGGGTTTTTAGCCATAAATGCAAGGAGTTCTGCCACATGATAGGTTATAAAATAGAAGTTCAGAAGAAACTAAAAAAGAAAAAAACCCAGTTGAGCTAGCAGTGAAAGTTGGTTCTGTTTGCATAGTGACTATAAAGAATCTGATTCGACTTTTATCGTCTGATTAAAATTCTCCGCTCTTTGAAATAATTCACCAGCTTTAGAATTCCCCGTAACAAAAAATAGTCACAATCGCCTGCGCCAGTTGACAGGCTGAGAAGGATTAGAGTTATTGACATCCTCGCATCAGCCTCCACCCTGACATTTTGCCATTCTGCAATATGGGTAGTTGGCAGTGTCTTGGGTTTGGTATCTGTTGGCTCAGAAGCTGAGTTGGGCTGCAACGCTTCCTTGAATGAGAGTTCCAATAGTTTTTTTATCTCGCCTGTTCTTCCTGGTAGCCGTGAGGCTATGGATGCCCACCTGGATAATCATTGTTCAGTTTGTACAGCAAAATAAAAATATAAATTTACGTCTAAGGACTATTTAATTTACACTTACGCACATTTTTGACACCTTTAACCTCATTTTTAAAATTAGACTTTTGCTCTGCGTATGATTAGTAAAGGAATGCGCGGGTACCATTTCGGTGGACGTATAGAAACTGCCATGCATCGGACTCCATAGGCCATTACGTTTAAGATTTCAAAATAAGAGCTCATCTGCGCATTCCTTATGAAAACGAACGGACTTAAAATCCAGATTGTTATGTAAAATACTGTATCTAATTGTTATTATTTTACTCATATACTTAATAAAAGTGTTATATTGTTGTTTGGGTTTCCTAAATTGCCCATGGTATTAGCCTGAGAGTATTACGGGCTTAGTATTTGACTTACTTAGTATGTGAATCAAAACATACTAAATACACACAAAAACAACAGGAATTCATCATCTCTTTTTAACTTTGCATAATTCTAAAACGAGGTTAAAAAAGGAGATAAAAACTGACTAACTAATTCACTAATACATATTTAAATTAACAATGGTGTTATTATAATTGATAACTAATGTTAAATACTTACAATGTATAAATAATCTAGAAAAGTAGTTTGGATAAACTCATTTCCTCATATCAGTGCATTTGTATGGAGTAGGCAAACATGGTGTTCAACAATCATTTTTCTAGTAGGTAATAGTCGAGAATACAAAACAATTTTCTAAACCCTAAAATAAAGTGAACAATTGAAATTAACAATATAAATTAGCATTTGAATTAAACTATTTTTTATACACCCATATATGAAAAATACTTGAAAATGAATACTTGTATTCACGTCAATATAAAGCTTGCTTAAAATTGGGAATTATAACCTAAATCACAACTAAAAACACTAAAATCATCTATAAAATAGTCAGAATCTGGAACATATAGTCAAACTTACATAAACCCTAAATAGAATTACCTCAAAAAATAGAAACACGATTTTGGAAAACAACCATAATTCTGTTTATACATAGTCAAATCAGCGACATATAATTTTACCCCAAATTAGAATAACTTAGATAAAAAAAATAGCTTAATTATAGATAACTACATAAGTACAATTAAATAAAAAATTTACCCAACAAAGAAGATGAGTGGTGTTTCCGCGGGCGGTAGTGGTTGCTTAGGATTGATGGACGAGGGGTGTGGTGGTGGAGTCGAGAGATTAAGAAAGACAGATAAGTGGTGTGGTTGTGAGGATGTAGCAGTGATATAAGTGTCGATCCGACGTGACAAAATAGTGATGGAAAAGTGATTTAATTGAGATCTTATCTTCTATTTGCACAAAAAAGTGAAATTTGGGTGATAAAATGTAAGCGGGAAAATACATGTTGACGATAAAATGTGAGCGGGAAATGAAAATACTTTTTTCATCTAAGAGAGTTTTTCCAAATGGTTTTCACATTAGTAATTTTTTAACTTAATTTTTATTTTATTGATCAAAATGAAATTAGGAAATCGTTGTGTCTTTTGATTTTTTCGAAAAATTATTCCGACTTTAACCACTTATAATCTTATAGGGCTGAGCATTGGGTCAAAGCCGAACCAACCAAACCCGATCTAAAAAATCATTTTAAGAGAAACATGAACCGAGAACCAAATCGTACTGAACCGAACGTTGGTTCGGTTTCGATAATTTAGGTGTATTTTTCTCGGTTTTGATCCGAATCGAACCATGGAGTAGGAGTAGTTTAGTACGAACAATGATTAAAGTACACACCAGTGTCTTTGATTGTGTAAAAAGACCAGTTAAGAGTTTATTTTATCAAAAATGGATGTCTAAAACATCTGGATTTCTCGGTTTTAGTGAAGATTTATAAAATCTCATGAAATATCAATCTTAATCACTGACAACAACATCCCTTAACACTATCCTCCTTTATCAATGTTCGATCAAATTCATATCTTACCATAATCCTTTGTTTCTTTCAACTTGGGCTGGTAGTATGACTAGAAATGTTAAGCTTGTTTAATGTAGTTCTAGTTTCTTAACCAAAAGTTTATACAAATTGGTGTATAAATTGGTTAACTTGGACTAAACATTTAAGATTAACAAGTTTTTGGTTGTATTCGAGGTTTAAAATGACAAAGTGACAATGTGACGAGACCGGGATCAATTTGTATAAAGAATCATGAAACTAAATTTTAATGGCTAGATTTGGTATCAATTTTTCTACGTGACTACGGAGTTGATCGGGTATCACTTATTTGAGATTTAAGTGGCATTTTACGAAGGCGTGTTCTTATTTTATCTTAAAGTCGGATTGGTTGGATGCATGACTTTCAATGATAACTTGCTCGGGCTTAAGATTTAAGATGAAGACTTGGGTTATCTAGTTACAAGCAGTCGGGGTGATTGGTTGAAGACCTGGATAACTATCACTTAAAGGAGATACGTTGTAGTTCTCAATGTCACACGCAGAAGACGTTGTGGATAATCAAATAAGGTGATGAATGTCTCATACTTTGCTTGGTAAGTATTGAGTTTCTCTACACTATTCTTCTAACATTAGTGCAATCTTAAGTTACAAGAACGGGGAATTCTACTTCAGTTTCAAGTTTGGTATATCGGGTTTACTCTATTAGTGGTCACTTCAAATAGCCTACAAAACGGTTGGTAAAAAGATAGTCAGAGAGAGTTTATGAGTAGAGATTTGATCAATAGTTGATTTTCACAAGATAGATTTAAGCTAATTTATTCTTCACACAAGTATTCAAGTATTTGTGCGTACAAGGTTTTACTGATTCCGAGGTATCAAAACCCGCAAGGGGGAAGGAGGAGATACACTCGACAGTCTTTGCCTTTCTTTTTCTTGAAAGCTTGAACAAGTCATCTTTTATGAAAATCTTTTTTCCTAGGCCTTGTCGGGAAGACAAATGACATAACCACAGAGAAAATCAGCGCTTTAACTTGTGGCTTTTGGGTGCATTTCTTCAACCACATGGGGGAAGAGATATCTTGTAAAAGTTAGTATGCATTATTTGAATTTCCAGGGGGAAGAGTTGTGAGAAGAATTATTCAAGCGTGAGAAGATGCGTTGCTGATCCAGTTAATGTCTCCCCGAACCGTTAATCACTAAGCTTATTCTTAATGAAGCAGTAATGTTTGATGTGGTATCCTACTAATTCCACTGTGCACTTAATTATTCTAAGCTTGTAAGAAAGCTTTAAAACTGCTCAAGAGAGGATTGCTAGTTTGGGGGAAGCTTTGAAAGCTTCTAAATAAAGAATATATGGTATGAATTAGGGGGAAGCTGATTCACTGCTAGTTTGGGAGAAGCTTTGAAAGCTTCTAAATGAAGAATATGTGGCATTAGGGGGAAGCTGATTCAGAAACTTTTCCTTAACCAAGAAGTGTATGGGTTACCTAGTTTATGCCTATTATAATATTTCTCCTAAAAGGTACTACTAAGATTGTTAGGATTAAAAGACTTCTTGATGATCTTAGAGTTACTGCTGCTAAGGTTTATGTTACTACTGCTAAGCATAAATTAGTGTTGTTAGTAATCTTAATGAAAAATATGCTAAGTAGTTAGTACTGCTAGTGTAAGTTAATGAAAAATATGCTAAGTAGTTAATACTACTTGTACATAGTTAATACTGCTGGTACAAAAGTTGCTACTGTTGATATTGAAAGTTAATGCTGCTGGTATGAAAGTTACAACTGCTAAAAGATTACAACTGCCGAAAGAGTTTATGCTGACAAAGAAAAGATCAAAGACTTATCAGAGAAAGAATAAATATTGATTGGTGATCAAGATTACTTACGTGATAAGTATGAGTTATTTATGGAATAGATCATGGTGAATATTCTAAGTTTTAAGAATATATTGTAAATCGACTAGGACTCATTTGTGTATAAAAGGAGGTCCTAGGGCATAGAGTTTTATATGAATTAGCATAAAAAATGGTACCAAAAACGAGTCATTCATAGAGTTGTTCATAGCTTCAAGGTTTTGTAACCATAATACTAGGAGAGTATTCGTATTATTTGTAATAATAATATTAGAGCTTTTATTGTTGAATTATATTGTTCCGTGTTACTATTTCATTGAAGAATTCTTCTTATATTAAAGATTAGATTATGCATAATCTTTAGTATTATCAAACAAAGTTTCTTAACTAAGTTGTGTTAGATTTATCTAACATAACTAAACCTTACACAAGCTAAGGAATTCAAGATCCATTCAAGTGGGATCAACAAGTGGTATCAGAGCTTGTTTCTTTGAGAAACTTTGCTAAGAAGACATGGATTAAGACTCAGTACATATGGTGGTTGCATCAAAAGTGCCTATGCTCAAACCAGGTGAGTATGAGCTTTGGAGGATGAGGATGGAACAGTACATCCAGATGATTGATTATTCTCTATGGGAAGTCATAGAGAATGGTAATGCACCTCCAATAAAAAAGGTTGTTGAAGGTGTTGAGACTACAATTGCTTCTTCAACTACTGAAGAAAAAGCACAAATGAGGTTAGAGCTAAAGGCAAGAAGCACTTTATTGATGGGCATCCCTAATGAACATCATCAATTGAAGTTTAACTCCATCAAAGATGCCAAGCCATTGATGCAGGCTATTAAGAAGAGGTTTGGAGGGAATGCTGCTACTAAAAAGGCTTAGAGGAATCTTCTAAACTAGCAGTATGAAATTTTTACTGCATCTAGCTCAGAGGTATTAGATCAAACCTTTGATAGGCTTCAAAATCTTATCAGTCAGTTGGAGATTCATGGTGAAAGTATCTCACAATAAGATGTGAATCAGGAGTTCTTAAGAAGTCTGCCACCAGAATGGAACACACATACCATTGTATGGAGGAACAAGCCTGAGATAGATACATTAAGCTTGGATGATCTTTATAACAACCTGAAGATCTATGAACCAGAGGTAAAAGGGACATCAAGCTCAAGCACAAACACACAAAACATAGCCTTTGTGTCCTCAAACATCACCAGGAGTACAAATAGAGCAGTTAATACTACTCATAGTGCTACAACTGCTAGCACTCAAGCTACTGATGTTAACTCAACAACAATTGACAACTTGAGTGATGCTGTCATCTGTTCTTTCTTTGCAAGTCAACCAAACAGTCCACAACTTGACAATGAGGACTTGCAACAAATTCATCCTGATGATTTAGAAGAGATGGATTTAAGGTGGCAGATGGCTATGCTAACAATAAGGGCAAGGAGATTTTTGAAGAAGACTGGAAGGAAGTTTTCTGTAAATGGTAATGAGACCATTAGGTTTGATAAGTTCAAGGTGGGGTGCTATAACTGCCATAAGATGGGATATTTTGCAAGGGAGTGCAGGGCTCCAAGGAACCAAGAAAACATGAATAGGGAGAACACAAGAAGGGTTATGCCAATGGAGACAACTACTTCTAATGCTTTGATCTCTTGTGATGGTTCTGGTTATGATTGGAGTGATCAAGCAGAAGAAGGTCCAACTAACTTTGCACTAATGGCTTACTCTTCTACAAGTTCTAACTCTAAGGTATCTACTGATTCAAACTAACCATCTTGTTTGGAAAATGTTAAAATTCTTAAAGAACAAACTGAACAACTGTTAAAAGACTTAAGGACATCTAAGTTAAATGTTATTGCTTATAAAACAGGTTTAGAGTCTGTAGAAGCAAGACTTCTAGTTTATAAGAAAAATAAGTCTGTTTATGAGGAAGATATCAAGGTCTTAAAACATGAGATTCATTTAACAGAAGTAGCTATTACAAAGCTTAGGAGGAAGTTAAACCTGGATCAAAAACAAAAAGATGAAATTCAGCTAACAGTAGAAAATTTTGAGAATTTATCTAAAAGCTTAAGTAAACTAATAGACTGTCAAATAGTTGATAAGTGCAAAACAAGTTTAGGGTATAATGTTGTTCCACCTCCCTATACAGGAAACTTTATGCCTCTTAAACCTGATTTGTCATTCTCTAGTCTAGAAGAGTTTGTGAATGAGCCTATAGTTAGTGAGCCTACAGTTAAGAAGCCTGTAGTTGAGACTAGTGAAGCTAAGGATAGTGTAGACAAGCCTAAAGTTGTTAGGAAGAACTTTGGTCCCCCACTTATTGAAGATTAGATATCAGATAGTGAGGATGAAGCTAAGTCAAAACCTAAGATAGAGAAGAAAACTATTGAACCTAGTTTTGCTAAAATAGAGTTTGTTACATCTAAAGAGCAAGTAAAATCTCATAGGAAAACAACTGTTAAACAAGGTGACCAAAATAGGCTGAACACACATAGTCCTAGAGGAAACCAGAGAAACTGGAATAATTGATGTCTTAAAGATTAGGAAGTAATTTTGAGATGATTAACAAAGCTTGCTATGTGTTTGGAAGTTTTGATCACCTGCAATATGATTGTGATAACCATCATAGACAGTTTAATAATAAAAAGATGGTAAAACCAGTGTGAAACTATACTCAAAGGGTGAATCACTGGAATTTTTCTAGAATGACTCACCCCAGTCCTACAAGGAACATGGTTCCAAAACCAGTATTAATGAAGTCATGCCTAGTATCACTTACAATACTAGCTAAGACCATTTAATACTCGCTCAACCCGAACACAGTGAAATAGTGAAAACCAAATGACAAATGTTTTTAATAAAGCAAATTCAACTGTTAGAAGGCCCATTAACAACAAAACAACAATTAAAAATAGTAATTTTAATCAGAAGGTTAATACTGTTAAGGGTAAAAATGTTAATACTATTAGGCCAAAACCAAAAGCAGTAGTTAATGTTGTTAAGGGAAATCATGTTAATGCTGTTAAGGCCTCAGCTTATTGGGTTTGGAAACCAAAGACTAAAGTTATAGACCATGTTTCTAAACATAACAGTGCATCAATCACCCTTAAAAAGTTTGATTATGTTGATGCACAAGGCAGATCCAAGTCAGTGATGGCTTGGGTCCCCAAAAGAGACTGATTTTCTTACCTTATGTGCAGGGCAATCCACAACAAGATTTAGAGGAGAAAGGTGTGATTGACAGTGGATGCTCAAGGCACATAACAGGAAACATGTTCTATCTTACTGACTTTGAGGAAATTGATGGAGGATATGTTGCCTTTGGAGGAAACCCCAAAGGAGGGAAAATCACAGGAAAAGGTACCATTAAAACTGGTAATCTAGATTTTGAAAATGTGTATTTTGTGAGAGAGTTAAAGTTTAATCTCTTTAGTGTCTCACAAATGTGTGATAAAAAGAATAGTGTTCTTTTTAATGACACTGAATGTATTGTTTTATCTCCAAACTTTAAGTTAACTGATGAAAGTCATGTTTTATTTAAAGTTCCTAGAAAGAACAATATGTATAGTGTTTGATTAAAGAATATTTGTTCCTAAAGGAGGTCTAACTTGTCTCTTTGCAAAAGCCACATCTGATGAATCTGAACTTTGGCATAGGAGGCTTGGACACATAAATTTCAAAACTATGAATAAACTGGTTAAGGGAAATCTTGTAAGAGGTTTACCTTCAAAACTTTTTGAAAATAATCAAACCTGTGTTGCTTGTCAAAAGGGAAAGCAACATAGAGCTTCTTGTAAGTCCAAAACAGTAAGTTCAATCAGCCAACCTTTACATATGTTGCACATGGATTTGTTTGGTCCAACATTTGTAAAAAGCTTAATGAAAAAGATGTATTGCCTAGTTGTCACAGATGATTACAGTAGGTTTAGTTGGGTTTTCTTTCTAGCTACTAAGGATGAGACTAGTGGCATTCTTAAGTCCTTTATAACTGGAGTAGAAAATCTAATAGATCAAAGGGTTAAGGTAATTAGGTGTGACAATGGAACTGAGTTCAAGAATAAGGAGATGAATCAGTTTTGTGAGAGAAAAGGTATTAAGAGAGAATTTAGTGTAGCTAGAACTCCTCAACAAAATGGAGTAGCTGAGAGGAAAAATAGAACACTAATTGAGGCTGCTAGGACAATGCTAGCTGATTCTAAGCTACCTACTACTTTTTGGGCTGAAGCAGTTAATACTGCTTGCTATGTGCAAAATAGGGTATTAGTAACTAAGCCTCATAACAAGACCCCTTATGAACTTTTTCTTGGTAGAAAACCAGCTTTAGGCTTTATGAGACCATTTGGGTGTCATGTTACAATTCTCAATACCATAGATCACTTAGGCAAGTTTGATGGTAAGGCTGATGAAGGATTCTTTGTTGGGTACTCAATTAATAGTAAAGCATTTAGAGTATTCAACAGTAGAACCAGGATAGTTGAAGAGAACCTGCATGTCTAATTTAGTGAGAATACACCTAATATTGCAGGAAGTGGACCAAATTGGCTTTTTGATATTGATGCACTAACAAAGTCAATGAATTATAAGCCAATTATTACAGGAAATCAGTCTAATGATAATGCAGGTACAAAAGCATGTGATGATGCATGTAAAGCTAGAATGGAGACAGTACCTGACAAAGATTACATTCTGCTACCATTGTGGAATGTTGATCCACCATTCTCTCAAAGTTCAAAGAGTTCTCCTGATGCTGGATTCAAACCTTCAGGAGATGATGAAAAGAAGGTTACTGAAGAACCAGGAAAAGAAGGTGGTGATTCAAGTAAAGATAGTAAAAGTAATGATCAAGAGGAGGAGGATAATGTTAACAACACTAACACTGTTAATACTGCTAGCACAAATAAAGTTGATGTTGTTGGTGCAAAAACAAGCATTGAACTTCTAGATGATCCAAATATGCCTGAATTGGAAGATATTGTTTATTCAGATGATGATGAAGATGTTGGTGCAGAGGCTGACATGAACAATTTGGATGCATTTATGCTTGTCAGTCCTATTCCAACTACAAGAATACACAAAGATCATCTAGTTAAACAAATTATTAGAGACTTGAATTCAGCACCTCAAACAAGAAGAATGACAAAGAATTTGGAAGAACATGGTTTGTTTAGTTCAGTTCAGCAAAGAACAAACCATAAAGATTTTCAAAATTGCTTGTTTGCTTGCTTTCTATCACAAGAAGAACCCAAAAAGGTAATTCATGCATTGAAGGATCCAAGCTGGATAGAAGCTATGCAGGATGAGCTTCTACAATTCAAATTACAAAAGGTTTGGACCCTGGTGGATTTACCAAATGGCAAAAGGCCCATAGGCACTAAATGGGTTTACAGGAACAAGAAGGATGAAAGAGGCATTGTGATAAAGAACAAAGCAAGATTGGTTGCTCAAGGGTACACACAAGAAGAAGGGATTGACTATGATGAAGTCTTTGCCCCTATTGCCAGAATTGAAGCAATTAGGCTATTGCCTCATTTAAAGACTTTGTGGTGTACCAGATGGATGTCAAGAGTGCTTTTCTTTATGGTAAGATTGAAGAGGAAGTCTATGTTTGTCAACCACTAGGATTTGAAGATCCAGACTTTCCTGACAGAGTATACAAAGTAGAAAAGGCACTTTATGGACTGCATCAAGCTCCAAGAGCTTGGTATGAAACCTTGTCAACTTATTTGTTGGACAATGGGTTTTAGAGAGGAAAAAATAGACAAGACTTTGTTTATCAGAAAGGACAAAGGTGATATTCTGTTAGTTCAAGTATATGTAGATGATATCATTTTTGGCTCTACAAAGAAGTCATTATGCACTGAGTTTGAGAAGATGATGCATAAGAAGTTTCAAATGAGTTCTATGGGTGAACTCACATTCTTCTTAGGACTGCAAGTAAAGCAAAAGGAGGATGGAATTTTTATCAGTCAAGACAAGTATGTGACTGAGATTTTGAAGAAATTTAGTTTTACTGATGTCAAGACAGCAAGCACACCTATGGAAACTCAAAAGCCTTTGCTCAAGGATGAAGATGGTGAAGAAGTAGATGTTTATTTATATAGATCAATGATTGGTTCATTGATGTATCTTACTTCTTCAAGACCTGACATTATGTTTGCACGTCAACCCAAAAGTGTCATATCTTCATGCTGTGAAAAGAATTTTTAGATACTTAAAAGGTCAACCTAAATTGGGCCTTTGGTATCCAAAAGATTCACTTTTGATTTTTGGTAGGCATACACATATAGTGATTATGCTGGAGCAAGCTTGGATAGGAAGTCTACAACAGGAGGTTGTCAATTTCTTGGGTGTAGATTGATTTCATGGCAGTGCAAGAAGCAGACTGTAGTTGCTAATTCCACAACAGAGGCTGAATATGTAGCTGCTTCAAGTTGTTGTGGTCAAGTGCTTTGGATTCAAAATCAATTGCTTGATTATGGGTATAACTTTATGCATACAAAGATCTATATTGATAATGAGAGTACTATATGCATAGTTAAGAACCCTATTTTTCATTCAAAAATAAAGCACATTAAGATTAGACATCACTTTATCAGAGATTCCAATGAAAAGAAGCTAATTCAAATGATCAAGATTCATACTGACAAGAATGTTGCAGATTTGCTTACAAAAGCATTTGATGTAAGTAGATTTCAATATTTGATTGCTAGTATTGGAATGCTCAATCTTTAAAGTCTTGATTATGAAAATGGTGAGGTAAACAGAATTGAGAGAGTTGGTGAGAATAAAAACAGAAAGAGAGATGTGTGATAAAAACAGATAGAGTGATTTAGTGAGAAAAAGAATTGAGAGAATTTGTGAGTTGAAAAACAGAAAGAGAGATGTGTGATAAAAACAGATAGAGTGATTTGGTGAGAAAAAGAATTGAGAGAAGTGGTGAGTTGAAAAACAGAAAGAGAGTTGTTTAAAAACAGAAAGAGAGAATTGTGAGTAAAAAGAATTGAGAGAAATCAAAAACAGACAGAGAGATTTTGTGAGCTAAAATGTTAATTTGATGATGGAAAAGCTGATTAGAATGGAATTGGAGTTAATGCTGGTGATTCAAAGTTAATGCTGCTAGGCATAAACTTACTGCTGCTAGGGAAAGTTAATGCTGCTAGGCATAAACTTACTGCTGTTGGGGAAAGTTAATGCTGCTAGGCATAAACTTACTACTGCTGTTGAAAGTTAATGCTGCTAAGCATAACTTACAACTGCTGGTGAACGTTAATACTGTTGAGGGTAGTTTCATAAATACTTCGATTAAGGGTTTCATTCACTTATTTAATCGATTTTATTCAATTATACACTCTTTAATCACAAACCCTAACTCAATTTCATTATTCATCATCAAAACCCAACACAATGACGACCCTACAGTTTGCTGATACTCACAATTTAGTCGTGTTCTGACACCGTCTCCACCTATTGAGAAGTTACACTTTTTATCTAAAAATCAACTTTCTAGGCACTTTTAGTGAAGGCGTCGGGATGGAAGTCGGTAGCTTGAAAAGTTGCGTTTTTATCCAGTTTCTTTTGGAATCGAGCCTAAGTCACGTGCTTTTCTTCCAAGAGCTTCCCAAATGCTAAAATAACAAAACAAAAACGATTAAGTACAATATTTGAGAATATTTGCATGATTTTGGGAGTTAAATGACCCAAAAAAGTGTATAAAATTACACCTCATCATAATCTTACCAACCTCATGGATCCATCAATTGAATAAAGATCATCTATAGACGTTATGAAGAACTTTTCGTGCTAATAAGTTCACCTATAGGCACCAATTGAATAAAGTTCAACGACAAAGTTCATGGATAACATTAGGTTTCGGGAACATTGCTATGAGCTATCCTTGAAACCGGATGCTGTTCTTTTACAAATGGAATTACTTCCATTGAAACAATTTGCAGAAATGTGATATGAGACTCCCATTTGTTGCGGTTTACATTCATGTAGCTATATATTCTTCTAAACCTCAAAGTGGAGGAGTTTCTGGGTTGATCGTACTTATTGCCAAAAGTTTCACAGGTAACTCCATTATCGTGTTCTCGACCTTATTTGATGTAAAATACCAAACACCCGTAGCGAATAGAAATCATGGGGCTAATGTCAAACATGCGTTATTTATTACACAATAGAGTAACACAATATTTGACATAGGCTTTGCTACTTTTCTTCTGCATCTTTCAGCTGGGGTGACTTTTCTCTGAAAAATAAGAACAAGGAAAATATGAAGCACGTTTCATGCTTAGGACAATAACGTTGTCTTTTCTATCTTCTTTGCCTATAAAGAGGAAGAAGCAGTGAAACACAATAATGAAGCACAACATGATAACTTCATATTTTATAGCAACTGTGATACCAATCAATGAAGCACAACATAAGAAACGGAATATAACACCGAAGTTACTGAAGCACGATACAAAAGTAGCCAAAGTCTATGATTCTTGGATATTATGTTGTATTTTTTTAAAGTGATTGTTGTAAAATTCAATTTAATATAGTTACGATTTGATTATGATAGTCATTACCAATTACAATGTATACACGTTATGTCTTACATAGCTTATACAACCTTAATCGTTACAACAACATAAATCTATCATAAGAAAATTGTCTCACAACATAGATTTATCATAGGGGGATGGATGAAGCAACCCGAATATGTACATAAACAATGAAGATGCCAAGTCACCAACTAAGTATTCCGAACATGTAATTGAGAATTACTTTGTATTCCCAAAGACACGTCTTGTTTTAACTAGAGTGCTGGACTTCAACGTAACTTATTTTGATTATTGCGACGAGATTTATAGATTAACCATAGTTTATTGATGAACTCTAAGTTTGTAATTTGTTGTAGTGACCAAGGCTTCACTTTAAAAACTTTTTCAAGGAACCGACGGTTTACATTTAAGATGAGTTTTTAGGGTTAACACGGAACACAACTTTCCTGGTCACTATAAACATGGGAAATGAAATCGTAATACCTCGCAATTCAATCGCAAATTCTTTCATATGAGCATCATGCATATTGAATTCACGACAAGTTCCCTGTACGATCATAATTGATCGCCCCTGCCTTTGTTCTTTGAAATAATCGTATAAACGTAAAAAGTTAGATTTGTTAACTTACAACTAGCTCTTGAAGCTACGACTAGCTATTGGAGCTACGAAGTTAGCTGCAATTGAAATTGGAATACGAGACATCCAAAATATTGGACATTATAAATGTAAATTTGCCTATTAAAACTACTTTGTGCTTTAAAGCCTTAAAGAAAAGGGAAAATGACAAAAGTACTCTTTTTTACTAACATACTTCATAAAATACCAAATTTTTATTAAAACTCACAAAATTCACAAGGTTTGCAAATGTTATGAAAATATTCGCAAGGTTTGACCTCGCAAAATCAAACTTTGTGAATTTTTGAAAACTGCTTCATTTTGCTTCGATTTTCACGCTTAGCTCAAAACATGAAAGTTGTAGATATCCATTTTCTCGTTTAGTGGCTTTATGAATCACCTAAAAATAAGTTCGTATGAGAAAGTTATTGCCAAAATACCACAACAACTTTATCTCGTTTAGTTGTTGTGGTATTTTGACCGTAACTTACTCACACTAACTTATTTTTGCCTGATTCAAAATGCCAATTGACGAGAAAAGTAAGTATATAATTTTCGTATTTTGAGCTAAGCGTGAAAATCGAAGGTTCAAACATTGAGACTCTTAGGAAATCGAACCTTGAGGATTTTATGAGTATTTGAGAATCTTTGAAAAAAAAGGTATCTAGAAAACAAAAAAAAGCAATCCAAACACTCTCGTTTGGCAGCAAACCCTCCATTAAAAGTTCCTAATTTCCCACCAAATTTCTGTCTCAACGGTACTTTCTTCCTAATTTTCCACATATGATGACAATAATCTCAGTCATATTGCTTGTTAAGTTGTCATTTATGGTTACTTCTTGTGAATAGATTACCCCAGTGCTTAACTTTAATGATTGCTAGTTATGATATTCAGTAGTTTTATTGTTACTATTTAATTTTTTATTATTATGAGAACTAAAGGGAAATGTTTTGATTGAGAACATAATCATTAGTACCTGGATGAAAGTTCAGTTATGCCATATGGATTACCTATAAGTTGGAATTGCACCAAGTAGTTGGGTAGAGGAGAAAAATATATTGAACTGTATAGTTTTGTTTAGGGTGTGTTCACTTTAGAGCACTCGGTGTCGTGTGCTAGGGAGCGTTATAGCCCTACGGCACGATCCTATGGCTCACGTTATAGGGGTCGGCGCCAAATCCACGAGCCGAGTTAACGGTTTTTTTTCATATGTTTTTGGGTTAAGTGTGGGGCGAGGGCCCAAAGGTGTCCTATAACTTGAGTGATGGGGGGAGGGCGTTTTTTGGTTAAGTTATAAGTTATGAGTTATTGGGAAAAAGCTGTAGGGTGACAACATTTTTTTGCTATAACACTACCCGACACCTAGGGCTCTTAGCTTATTTTCGGGCTTTTAAGCTTTACTTGAAGCTCATTTTCTGGCTTATGAGCTAATGGGTCCGAAAAAAAGCTAATGGGTCAAAGGCTGACAAAATAAGCTGATGGGTCCGAAAATGAGCTAAACAAACACCCTTTGTTATCATCGTAGTTTTTTGTTCCATTATAGTTAGAGGCTTTTCTTTTCTATCTCATGTCCAATTTTGAGTCGTCGAAAAAATTTGTTATGCTCAATCTGATTAATTGTTGCTATTAGTAAACATAAATGAGCTGGATGTTGCATGATGTTTGACACTGCGTTAAGAGCAATTACATTTATAGAATTGGCTCAGATAAACAAGTTTATTAAAATGGGCTACCATATATAGTTATCGGATGTGCTTTTTTGTTTATGCTTGAGAACTTGAGATGTTGTAAAATTCAGGTGTTTTAGTTTTGTCAAATTCAGATTATTTCAAAGTTTTACATGTAAAATGACTGATAAAGATTCAAAATGATTGTGTAAAACCTTTTACTAACCAGATTATCAGTATCAGTTTCATAATGTGCTCGAACATTAGAAATTGATATTCTGCAATATAAAACGGATGTTTACCCGGGGAGGATGAGCCTTTTGACTCAGATGTACGCGACCTCACCGGGTTAATAGTGGGACCGTTTCCGACCCTTCCTTGGCCGCCCCCAAATGTACACACCTAGCGGATATTCTGCAATATGAATGTGCAAATCATTATAAAGTGCAAGAGCCAAGACCAAACACCCCCTAATTGTCTATTGCTGTTTGTTGAAACTGTAATTTTTGTGCCTATTCTAGTTGCTGTCTCCTGCACTTGAATCGTGTCCATAAAACCGAGTTAGTGTTTACTCTAGCCTTTGAACTCTTTTTTTGTAATATGCACCTATTAATTTTTAAAAACTACTTTTCATAGTTTTGGAACTTGAGATGCAACTTCTTCGAATCTTTTGCAAGAATGAGTTTGATTAAATGCATCATGGTTAATATCAGATATATCTTGTGGGCAACTTATTATGAACAAATAAGGACACTCCTTATTGATTCAGTAAGTATTTGATGATGCAGGGAAAACCAGGGAAGATTACGATCGTGAGGACATGACCCGTGGTAAAAATGATAAAGGCAGCCATCAAAGAGTAGATACGTCAAAAGAACACTACATATTGCCCCTCGTGTGGATCAAATTAGAAACGACTGGTGCGCATTTACATATTTTTATATTCTTATATTAGATATATAGTTATAGCTACGTAATGGAGGCTGAAAAACAGGTATACAAGTAATTATAATGTGTGTGCAGGCTTAAATGTTGAAGTAGATAAGATAGTGGAAATTGCTTGCGTGATTACAGATGGGAAGTTGAGGAAATCGATAGAGGTGATAATTTTAATTCAGACTTTAAATGGGTTGATTTCGGTCAATCGATTATGCTTTATCTCTAACGGGCCAAACGGCTAAAATATGAATCTAGCTAAAAAGGAAATGGTTCAGATGGGGTCGAAAGTCACATAGACTGTACTTTTGAATCATAAGACCTTGAAAACCAAGTTGCTTAAAAATTATATTATTATTGGAAAAATATATCTTTATACTTATGATTGACAGTTTGACACACCAAGTATTTGCAAAAAAAAATGGACAAAAGTTGTTCCCAGTTCTGTACAAAGTTTTCTAGTTTTGATCCGCTGTCACTTGGCTCCTTATAGGGTCCTGAGTTGGTCATTTATCAAACGAAAGATATTCAGGCTAAAATGGGAGAAAGCTGCCAAGATCATCGTGCAGCTAATGGTATGTAGCCTTTACCTCATGCATCATTTTGTGCTCGAATATGAATTATCGATGTATTAAGGAGGTATATATATATGATTTCATATATTATTATATATATACTTATGAACTTTTCGGTGATACATCCTTTTGGTTTATGTGTTTCCCCTAGAGAAACAAAAAAAAATTCAGGCTTAACATGTCAAAATTTATAATAGGGTTGATTGAGAAGGTGGCACAAAGTACAATTAGTGAAAAAGAAGCTGAAGAGCAGGTAATCTAATACTTGTTCATTTTCTTTCATTCACAACCAAAGTATAAGTGTATAAAAAGGTTTCTGTATCACCCAACTCTCCCGTTACCGGCACATTTGTCACCTCTAGATGTCTAGACTTGGTATTTGTCTACAAAACAGCTTGATACAAAATGACAAACCAAAAACCACTCTGATGTTATTATCTTTAATATTTTTGTTAACTTCTATGCCAAAAGGGAACCTTTTGTGATTATTTGGGACCATCACAAGCCGGATGTGGTTGTGAGTTATTTCGAGAGGATTAAGTATTTATTTAAGTTTATCTTTTAATTTTTAATGTATTCAACTTGATTGTTTTGGCATTGCTCGTAGGTTATTGGAATTTGTGAATGAGGACATGTCAGAGCATATACTCCATCGTCTTGCAGGAAATCAATTTATGCGTATTTTATGTTCTTGAAGGTTAAAGGAAGTATTGGTCAATATGTATTGTAGCATAAATTAGGGATGCTTGATTTTGGATATGATTTATATTAATGGGTCAAATAGGTTTATCCTCTTAGATTTTTACTAGAAAGGAAAGAAACAGGGGTATAAATTGGTCAAACGATTGATACGTAATCTCAAGTATATTTCAAATGCATTAAAACCTTGGTTATTCTTCTATTAGAAATTTGTTAGATTACTATTGTACACTTGTACATATACAGTTTTTGTGATCATATTTAGCACATGAATTATTTTTAAGGTTTAAAAAAAGGATTAAAAAGTAATTTGGCCAGCCTAACTGCCCTGACCCGACATGTTTTGACGTGCATAAACAATTATCCATTTGACCCGTTACCTAACCTGCCCAAAGTGCCTAATTTTTCACCTCTTGGCACGAGGACAAATTTGCGTTATGAAGTAGGCGCTAATTACAAAACAAGTCTGAATAACTGGCACTTTCAAGGGAGGGACATCATATATTCTGTCATTCAGAATATAT
Source organism: Tanacetum coccineum (assembly GCA_026074375.1). Lineage (NCBI taxonomy): Eukaryota > Viridiplantae > Streptophyta > Magnoliopsida > Asterales > Asteraceae > Tanacetum > Tanacetum coccineum. The sequence goes on along the minus strand of BQNB010032335.1, from coordinate 18,515 downwards.
TGTTGCAAATGTTATATTAACCATGATTCTTTCTGTTGCAGAAGTATATGCCTGATTTGGCTAGTCTTTTCTCACATGTTCTCGTTGATGTCAGCAGTGTTAAGGCTTTATGTCAACGTTGGTTCCAAGAAGGTGGGTAGAGTGATTTCTAACATTTCACAATAACTAAATTTTCTGTCCATTTTCTTAATCCTGCAAACAAGTACAGAAGTACTTGTTATATATTAATTTTATATATCTATATACTGCGTGTTATTAGAAATACCGACCTATTTATGCCTAATATACAATATAGGAGCCTGTAAACATATGCTTATACTTTTAGTTGTTTGACATGCTTCTTTTTTAGCCATTTGACTTCTTTCCCATTCTAGCCAGTTTTTGTATTTTTCAAAATTTTAACTTCTCGTCTGTAAAATATAACCCAAATTGACCCGTTTGAATAAATGGGTTAATAATATGGCATCCTCTACCCAGACTTGTTAAATTTGCCGTGTCCTTGTTTCTAATTATCTATCACTTGTAGATAAGATGGCTCCTCTAAAGGAGAAGTATCGAGCCATAGATGACATCAGAGAAAGCATAGCTGAGCTCAAATACTACAAAGAACATGTATTCAAAAAGTCTAAGAGGTAACCTCATATATAGAGGCCATGGATGAACACTGATCATTTGTCCAAGGCTCCATCAGCCGCTAGCCATGGTGCTTGTTTGATGGTGCGTGTGATCTTGTATGGACTCCACTGTTCAATGCACAATCATTCAGTTGGGATCCAGTGTTTATTGTGACATATGATTTTGTTACTTTTAGAAGTTAAAAAACAACGATGGCCAAGAAATCTTGGCTGCTAGCAAATTTGTCATTTCAGTATGAGCAGTAAGCTATTATCTTAAACTTTGTTCTGTCTGGTCATCTTAGACCAAGATTAAAAGATTAAACATAATCATCAGTGTTATTTTTTCGTTACTGATTGATTATACGTGAATTTAAACACCATCTAAAATACATTTCTAGTGAAGATAAAATTGCAATTAATAAATGATTATCTATAAATAATTAAATCAATAAGTTGAATAACCATTCAACAAGTCAAATAGACTATTTAATATTGGAACACCTAGTTTACATGTGCTTGAGCATCGGGTCAAAATCGAACCGAACCGATCAAAATCGAGCTGAACCAAAAATCAATTTTGAGGAAAACATTAACTGAGAATCGAACCGAAGTGAACCGAGCCAAACCGAACCAAACCGGTTAGGTTTAGACGATTTAGGTGTCTTTTTCTCGGTTTTGGCCAGGATCGAACCAAGCCAAACCGAAAAAAAACCATAAATATATAAAATCGAAAACCGAGCCGAAAATTTTTATACTTATAAAAATATATTCCGTGGAATTTTATACTCCATATCATTAATATTACTCCTATTACTCCATATCACATTACTTGTTGAAGTAAATATTTGCTGATGGACCGAATGTGAGGAATTCTTTCGGACTTGACGTGACAAGGTCCTTCGAATACTTGTATGTAAGAAAGAAACGTGTTATCCTCATCCCGAGTTTGACCCAAGATCAAGCTTCGGCGTGAGAGTTAGTCTGGTTATGTGCCGGAAGGCTAAGTAATAAATATGAGAGAGAGTGCAGTAAATGCTACTTGAATCCGAGTGGGCCTTATCGCATTTATAGTGCCCAGAGTACTATGCGGATCTACTGTTCAAGCATTGTTCCTGACACCTAGGGGATGTCGAGCCGAGCTGCTCCTAGGCTAGGTGTCAAGCGAGGGGACAACATCCTGTGAAATCTGGGAACAACGGCATACCTTAGGTTAGGGGTGAGCAGAATAAACCGGAAAAACCGACCGAAACTAAAAACCGATGGTTCGGTTTTTAATTTTTCAAAAACCGAAAAATTTCGGTTCGGTTTCGGTTTTTGTTCAAAAACCAAACCGTAAAAACCGAACCGAACCGAACCAAACCAGTTTTATTATAATATATAATTAATATAATATAAATAAATAAATGATAACTAAAAATTTTAAATTTATATTTATTTTATGGATGAAATTTTTATAATATATATTATCTTAATGTTTATATATATATGTTTGTCGTGTATGTGTGTTTACTTGACAATATATCGTTACATATATGACAATGATCATATTATGTATTTTTATTTGCATGTGTGTGTGTCTAATTTATACGTGTATAATTGTAGTACCCAGAATAGTTCTAATCTCTAATCACTGCGCTTCCTAACCAGGAATTAACAGTTCATGATTCATGGGCATAGTGGGTTATCGCTACTTAGGAAACAACGTAATCATGTAAATGTACACTTGCGTCCAATTTGTAAAAACAAAGCATGTTTTCTCACCCCAAAACTTGTAAATCTATAATTGTAAAACATGGGGCTAGATTCACCTTGATTAACGATCAACGAGCAATAATACGATTAAATCACATACGAGAGCAGCATCGTTCTCAACTCGACCATAATTATGTCGTTCGATTATATTATGTTTAAAGACTATCAAAAGATGTGTACATCGTTACAACGAAATAAATATATATATTATATATATGTTTACTTACATTATATGTGATGGAGAAATTCCCACTTGGCTGTTCATATCCTATAACACTTAGCATATTTTTATTATATTATTTCCATTCGTATCACATACTATTTATATCTTCCCTTTTTAGAATCGACAAGCGATTCAAATAGTTACTTTCGATAGTTTAGTAACCGATGATGTTTTTATTAATTCAAAATAATTCTTCACAAAAAAACCCCCCGGTGTGAACGTTTTAAAGTCTTCATTGACCTTTACGTTTGACTTTTATAAAATATATATTTATTTTCTAAGTCTGATCCGACCAAAACGACCCACTAGATAACATTTTCTCGACTCTGGTTCTAAAGAGAACTTATGCGAAACGATATTCCGAACAACTTTTTAGTTTTAGTCGAAACCCAACAGAAAATGACCAAACTGCCCCTACCAGTTTCAGCCGAAATATATTACCAAAACGCATACCTGCGTTTGCGTTTTTGACCCGTTATAAGGCGTTTTTTATTCTAGAAAACATGGCGAAGAAGTAAAACGTCATTTTGAACAACTTTCAAGTTTTGTCTGAGACCCGAAACTCGACCGAAGTGGGTGAAAACGCACTGGCATCAAGTCTGATGCAGTGGGTTAGATTTTTCCCCCGCCTTACGACCCGTTATCACTCGCTTTTAGACTTAAAAAACCTCGCGAGGAAGTAAAACGACTTTCCGAACGACTTTCATGTTTCGGCCGAAGGCCGAAACGGACTCGAAACATAAGTACTCCAATTACGCTCAGCACAAGAAGACGAACTAGGTTGTCCAAGTAATCTAAAAGCCAAAGTCTGGAGAAAAGGAGGTTGAGCACCAAAGTTAACCCACCAACTCTTGGGTTCCATACATCATTGAAATGCTTGTTAAATCAGAAAAAAATCCACTCTTCATCATAGGAAAACATTGCATACTCATCAAGGACTTTGCTATGCTCATCATCATTAGGAAACAACCTTCGAAAACAATTTATCCTTTCTTGTGAAATTTCTGCATCCCTATGTGGAGCACTTCTTGTAGAATCCTCGAGTAACCATGCATCACTATAATATCTACAACATTTAAAAGTCAAAACATAAGTATATAATAGTAATCAAGCATATAGTTTAAAATCATATACCTTGGATTTAAAGAGTGAGCTAAACAATGTAGGGGAGTGTTATTCTTCGCCCATCGAGCCACTAAAATACCATGCACAACATCATAAAAGAGACTTTTTTGAGATATCGAACGTTTTTCTTTCTTGTAGATCTCAATCTTCACTTTCTCAATCATCGAATCCCACATCTCATACACCAAGTGCAAACATGGTTTGTCGGTGTCACAAGCTTTAATCATCTCATATATAGGTCCAGTGAAACTAAGAATATATGATACTTTATCCCTACCCATGTCATCATTCACAATCTTTTCTTTAACAAAGTTTGCTTTCACAGTGTCATCATCTCTATAAGAAGACCATTCTTCGCTTATGACCATAGCTTGAAGACCCGTTTTGATAAGTTTCAATCTCTTAAGCATCACAGTGATGGAGGCAAAGCGAGTACCGGCAACCGAAAGCAGTATAAGAGGAGTAAACTTGGAGAAAATCGAGAGTCTCATGTTATGGTTCATGATGAAATTTTTTATTGCAAGTGCATCCCCCGATGAACATCTTTACCATCTGCCACTGTTCATATGCTAGTGCATTTGTTTCCACATTATTTGGTGAACAAATGTTCTTCACAGCAAAATTAAGCGTATGAACAACACATGGTGTCCAATAGATGTGAGGAAACTGACTCTCTATAAGTTGTCCATCCGCCTTACAATTTGCTGCATTGTCAGTAATGATTTGCACAACATTTTGATGACCAATTTCATTGATGACTTCTTTCATCAAATCAGCAATAAAAAATCTATCTTTTACTTCCCCAAAACAATTCACTGCCTTTAATAGAACAATGGCCCTATTACCTGAGGTAGCCATAAATTGCTTAGAGGCTTCTTGTAGGAACACTCCAACCATCACTCACAATAGTCACACCTTTTTCTTTCCATGTAGACCTAAGGGGTTCCAATTGCCTGTGGACATTATCCTTTTCTTTTTGTAGTAAGGTTGTTCTATGATGCAGGGAAAACCAGGGAAGATTACGATCGTGAGGACATGACCCGTGGTAAAAATGATAAAGGCAGACATCAAAGAGTAGATACGTCAAAAGAACACTACATATTGCCCCTCGTGTGGATCAAATTAGAAACAACTGGTGCGCATTTACATATTTTTATATTCTTATATTAGATATATAGTTATAGGTACGTAATGGAGGCTGAAAAACGGGTATACAAGTAATTATAATGTGTGTGCAGGCTTAAATGTTGAAGTAGATAAGATAGTGGAAATTGCTTGCGTGATTACAGATGGGAAGTTGAGGAAATCGATAGAGGTGATAATTTTAATCCAGACTTTAAATGGGTTGATTTCGGTCAATCGATTACTATGTAGCACCGAAACGGGAACGGCAAAGGGATACGGGGACGATACGGGAACGGGAAACGGCAAAAATCAAAAATTCAAGATACGGGAACGGCATAGATACGGCAATAAAAATCTATAAAAAATTAAAAATATATTAAAGAAAATCCAAAATAGATATATATTGATGTAAATGTAAACTCCAAAAATACTACATCTTCCAAAGGTAATTAATTATCAATAATCAAATCATTTTCAAATTCCGGTTCATCTAATGAGAGATCGGCAAACCATAATGATATATCAATGATATATGATATACATCACAAAAACACTACAATATAAGATCAACACATAAAACACTACAAAGATTACCTTTTATACCAAGCAAATGTGCTCTAACCCTTGAATACGATCCTTGTCTAGTTTCACTGCAAAGGTTGCACTGAAATTTCCACACTCCTCCTGCTGCACCTTGCTTTTCGAGTTTAGTCACATATTCCCACAATGGAGGTTGATCTTGTGTTTCTTGTTGTGTTTCTTGAGAAGCCATAATAGATTTGCGATAGTGATGATGGCAGAGTGGCAGACTATGTATATTATAATCGTATATGTATATATTATATGTATATCAGACTATGTGGGAATCGTATATGTATATATACGATTCTACTGTATATATAATGTATAGCCCTACTAAAATCGGTTGGGTTCCAGCCTTGAATAAAAAAGCCCATTAAAACCCTAAGAAACGGTTTGGAAACTCTTGGAATTCCAGAAACGGATAAGAAACGTCTAGGAAACGGCATAGGAAACGTTTCCGATATTAGGGAAACGTTTCGGGGGCGTATCGGAGGCGTATCCATACCCACGGTGTTTCCAAACGGGTACAGCAGCCCAACAGGCGTTTCCATGCTTCAGAGATCGATTATGCTTTATCTCTAACGGGCCAAACGGCTAAAATATGAATCTAGCTAAAAAGGAAATGGTTCAGATGGGGTCGAAAGTCACATAGACTGTACTTTTGAATCATAAGACCTTGAAAACCAAGTTGCTTAAAAATTATATTATTATTGGAAAAATATATCTTTATACTTATGATTGACAGTTTGACACACCAAGTATTTGCAAAAAAAAAATGGACAAAAGTTGTTCCCAGTTCTGTACAAAGTTTTCTAGTTTTGATCCGCTGTCACTTGGCTCCTTATAGGGTCCTGAGTTGGTCATTTATCAAACGAAAGATATTCAGGCTAAAATGGGAGAAAGCTGCCAAGATCATCGTGCAGCTAATGGTATGTAGCCTTTACCTCATGCATCATTTTGTGCTCGAATATGAATTATCGATGTATTAGGAGGATATATATATATATGACTTTCGTGTACATCCTTTTGGTTTATGTGTTTCCCCTAGAGAAACAAAAAAAAATTCAGGCTTAACATGTCAAAATTTATAATAGGGTTGATTGAGAAGGTGGCACAAAGTACAATTAGTGAAAAAGAAGCTGAAGAGCAGGTAATCTAATACTTGTTCATTTTCTTTCATTCACAACCAAAGTATAAGTGTATAAAAGGTTTCTGTATCAACCCAACTCTCCCTACCCGCGCATCTTGTCACCTCTAGAAGTCTAGAACTTGGTATTTGTCTACAACAGCTTGAATACCAATAATGACAAACAAACCACTCTGATGAATATTAATCTTTAATATTTTGTTAACTTCTAATGCCAAAAGGGAACCTTTTGGATTATTTGGGACATCACAAACGGATGTGGTTGTGGTTATTTCGAGACGGATTAAGTATATTAGTTAGTTTATCTTTTTAAATTTTAATTGTATTCAACATGAATTGTTTTGCATTGCTGTAGGTTATTGAATTTGTGAAGAGACATGTCAGCGCATATACTCCATCGCTTGCAGGAAATTCAATTTATGCGGATTTTATGTTCTTGAAGGTAAAGTAAGTTTGGTCTATATGTATTGTAGCAAAATTATGGGCATGCTTGATTTTGGATATGCTTTATATCTAATGGGTCAAATAGGTTAACCTCTTAGATTTTACTAGAAAGGAAACAGGTTAAATTGGTCAAACGGATTGAAAGTAATCTCAAGTATATTCAAATGCATAAAACCTTGGTAATTCTTCTATTAGAAATTTGTTAGATTACTATTGTACACTTGTACATATACAGTTTTTGTGATCATATTTAGCACATGAATTATTTTTAAGGTTTAAAAAAAGGATTAAAAAGTAATTTGGCCAGCCTAACTGTCCTGACCCGACATGTTTTGACGTGCATAAACAATTATCCATTTGACCTGTTACCTAACCTGCCCAAAGTGCCTACTTGTTCACCTCTTGGCACGAGGACCAATTTGCATTATGAAGTAGGCGCTCATTACAAAACAAGTCTGAATAACTGGCACTTTCAAGGGAGGGACATCATATATTCTGTCATTCAGAATGTATTGTTGCAAATGTTATATTAACCATGATTCTTTCTGTTGCAGAAGTATATGCCTGATTTGGCTAGTCTTTTCTCACATGTTCTCGTTGATGTCAGCAGTGTTAAGGCTTTATGTCAACGTTGGTTCCAAGAAGGTGGGTAGAGTGGTTTCTAACATTTCACAATAACTAAATTTTCTGTCCATTTTCTTAATCCTGCAAACAAGTACAGAAGTACTTGTTATATATTAATTTTAAATATTTATATACTGCGTGTTATAAGAAATACCGACCCATTTATGCCTAATATACAATATAGGAGCCTGTAAACATATGCTTATACTTTTAGTTGTTTGACATGCTTCTTTTTTAGCCATTTGACTTATTTCCCATTCTAGCCAGTTTTTGTATTTTTCAAAATTTTAACTTCTCGTCTGTAAAATATAACCCAAATTGACCCGTTTGAATAAATGGGTTAATAATATGGCATCCTCTACCCAGACTTGTTAAATTTGCCGTGTCCTTGTTTCTAATTATCTATCACTTGTAGATAAGATGGCTCCTCTAAAGGAGAAGAAGTATCGAGCCATAGATGACATCAGAGAAAGCATCGCTGAGCTCAAATACTACAAAGAACATGTATTCAAAAAGTCTAAGAGGTAACCTCATATATAGGGGCCATGGATGAACACTGATCATTTGTCCAAGGCTCCATCAGCCGCTAGCCATGGTGCTTGTTTGATGGTGCGTGTGATCTTGTATGGACTCCGCTGTTCAATGCACAATCATTCAGTTGGGATCCAGTGTTTATTGTGACATATGATTTTGTTACTTTTAGAAGTTAAAAAACAATGATGGCCAAGAAATCTTGGCTGCTAGCAAATTTGTCATTTCAGTATGAGCAGTAAGCTATTGTCTTAAACTTTGTTCTGTCTGGTCTATCTTAGACCAAGATTAACAGATTAAACATAATCATCAGTGTTATTTTTTCGTTACTGATTGATTATACGTGAATTTAAACACCATCTAAAATACATTTCTAGTGAAGATAAAATTGCAATTAATAAATGATTATCTATAAATAATTAAATCAATAAGTTGAATAAGATAAACCATTCAACAAGTCAAATAGACTATTTAATATTGGAACACCTAGTTTACATGTGCTTGAGCATCGGGTCAAAATCGAACCGAACCGATCAAAATCGAGCTGAACCAAAAATCGATTTTGAGGAAAACATTAACCGAGAACTGAACCGAAGTGAACCGAGCCAAACTGAACCGAGCCGATTAGGTTTAGACGATTTAGGTGTCTTTTTCTCGGTTTTGGCCAGGATCGAACCAAGCCAAACCGAAAAAAAACCATAAATATATAAAATCGAAAACCGAGCCGAAAATTTTTATACTTATAAAAATATATTCCGTGGAATTTTATACTCCATATCATTAATATTACTCCTATTACTCCATATCACATTACTTGTTGAAGTAAATATTTGCTGATGGACCGAATGTGAGGAATTCTTTCGGACTTGACGTGACAAGGTCCTTCGAATACTTGTATGTAAGAAAGAAACGTGTTATCCTCATCCCGAGTTTGACCCAAGACCGAGCTTCGGCGTGAGAGTAAGTCCGGTTATGTGCCGGAAGGCTAAGTAATAAATATGAGAGAGAGTGCAGTAAATGCTACTTGAATCCGAGTGGGCCTTTATAGTGCCCAGAGTACTATGCGGATCTACTGTTCAAGCATTGTTCCTGACACCTAGGGGATGTCGAGCCGAGCTGCTCCTAGGCTAGGTGTCAGGCGAGGGGACAACATCCCGCGAAATCTGGGAACAACGGCATACCTTAGGTCCTTGGTATTGACCACTGCACGGGGTTGAAATGTCTTAGGTAAAAGAGTGATTTCTTGCCGTCCGGGTTGGGATAGTCTGGTTACATACCCTTCGGTTTTTTATGAACCTTCTGGATATGGGTTGTCCGGTCATATACGCCAACATTACTAAATAAATAAAAAGTACTTTAATTTATAACAAGCATGATTACCCGCGCGTTGCTGCGGGTCGTTAATTTTTTTCGCGTAGGTGCGAGGCATTATTATTTTTTATTTTTTTTATTTTGTGTGGTTTTATTTTTTCGTCTTCGTGTTTAATAGTTTGTTTTTTTTCTTATATGGGTTTATGTGTGGGGCTCATGTTTAAAGGTTTTTTTTTGCTATACGGGGTTTTTTTTTAAATATAATTTTATGGGAACATGGCGTTTTTTTATTGTATTCTGTGTGGGTTTATCTTTTCAGTCTCATGTTTAATAGCGCGGGTTAATTTTTGCGTTAAAATTTTATTTTTATTCTTTTCTATTTTTTATTTGTGCGGGTTTATTTTTTCGGTCTCATGTTTAATAGTTTGTTTTTTTATATATGGGCTTATGTGTTGGGTCTCATGTCGCGGGTATTTTTTTTATCTTAATAAGTCAATATTTTTGTAATTTTTTTTCTATTTTGTGCCGAGCGGTTTTTTTTACATTGCCTACAAAAAAAAAAAAAAAAAGGGTTGGCCCAAATGGGGGCGGGGGTTCGCCCCACCCCAAACTAGCCCAAAGGGCCGAGCACTGTACGTGTGGAACCAAACTACCTCGTTTATTCTACGCTAGACATAAATTATTTTTATTTTTTTATTTTGTTAGCGGTTTTATATTTTTTTTTTCGGTGGCCTCCTATGTTAATAGTTTGTTTAGAGAGATTTTTCCTAAGGGCTTATATGTGGGCTTATGTTTAAAGGTTTTTTTTTTTGGCTATACGGGTTTTTTTTTTAAAAATAAATTTATGGGAAACCAATGGGCTTTAAATGAGAATCGCGCGTTACTGCAGGCGTTTTTTACTTGTATTTTGTGGCCGGGTTTATTTTTTCTTTTTTCGGCCTCATGTTTAATATGCGGGTTAATTTTGCGTAAAATTTATATTTTTATTCTTTCTATTTTTTTATTTGTGCGGTTTATTTTTTGGTCAGGTTTCGGTTTTTGGTTTTATAAAAACCGAATATTTCGGTTCGGTTTCGATTTTAGCCAAAAACCGACCTAAACCGAACCGTGCACACCCTGCCTTAGGTCCTTGGTATTGACCACTGCACGGGGTTGAAATGTCTTAGGTAAAAGAGTGATTTCTTGCCGTCCGGGTTGGGATCGTCTGGTTACATACCCTTCGGTTTTTTATGAACCTTCTGGATATGGGTTGTCCGGTCATATACGCCAACATTACTAAATAAATAAAAAGTACTTTAATTTGTAATACTCCTATTAGAATTAGTAATGTGCGTAGATAAACACCTTAAGGAAATTAATAAGCTATACTAGAGATTACTAGGTTAATAAGTTATACTAGAAATTACACGTGTTAACATATTAAGGAAACATAAGGCAGAAATAAATTAACACCCACTAAAATAACCATTCGCTTAAAATACGTTACCATGCCAGTTCCCCCTTAAAAAAACTGACAAAAATATAAACCAACACAAACATGCAACGAAAAGACGAAACTGAATAATAAGATCTATCATATTCTCGTACAACCATGATTCACCGGAGTATCTAATCATCCAACATTGTATTGTGCCACCATTTTCTTTTAAGAAATTCCAATATATATACCTTTTCATAATTTTTAACCAAAAAAGGGTATATATAAAAAAAAGACGAGTTTTGGTCGTGTTTGTATATTTAAATTTGTTGTGAATTAGTGTAAAAAAATATGGGGGAATATGAAGGAGAAGGGATGTCGATCGAGTTTACACCAACATGGGTTGTTGCCGCTGTGTGTAGCGTCTTTGTTGGTATCTCTCTAGCCGTTGAACGACTACTCTACTTTGCCGGAAAGGTTAAACTTCGTATTCATGTTATCGTCATTGTATAAAGTGTACTTGATATTTGTAGAGTATATGTAACATGTTTATATTTTGAACCCTAAATGCAGTTGTTTGCTATAAGATGTTTTGTTAGTGCAGTATATTCTTGCAAAAACATTGATAACCAGTGACGTTTAGTGTAAGTAAGTTGTATACAATGATAAAAAGATGAAACCATGTCACATTTATAGAGTAAGTAGTACTACTTTCTAGTATTGAAATACATTTTAGCCTTCAAAAAAAAAGGATTCAAATATTTGTAAAATTTAGTTTGAGTTTTGGATCATTTGTGTGCAGAAATTAAAAAAGGAAGGCAGGAAGCCACTGTTTCAAGCTTTGCAAAAAGTCAAAGAAGGTATTCTTCTTTCGAAAAGTCAAACATTACATGTTTAAATTCTGAGAGAGCATTGATTGGCATGCCTAACACTGATATGTTTTGTTAATTAGCATTAGTGTTTTTGGTGCAGAGTTGATGTTGTTGGGGTTTATTTCACTACTATTATCCGTTTGTCAAGGAAGAATTGTCATGATTTGCGTGAGCGAGCATACGATGGAACACTTTCTTCCTTGCTCATTAAACGAAAAAGAGAACCCATCAACTCTTCGTCAATTGCTTGAAGACAAAGAATCACCAGTCAGTTATTGTGCTCGAAAGGTAACCATTCTAGCTTTAGTCATTCCCATATTCTTCTGTTAATCATCCATCAATTCTCAAATATTGCATGTTTCACAGATTAATAGATTATGAATGCATTTTGGGTGTTTCCGTTTGAGCTATTTTTAACTTATTTGACCTTATCCTAACAGAATAAAGTCCCACTATTATCACCCGAAGCGCTGCATCATCTACACATCTTTATTTTTGTTCTTGCTATTGTGCATGTGACGTTTACTGTTCTCACCATTGTAATTGGAGGGGCTAAGGTTAGTAAAGCTCCTGTGGATGTATTTTCTTTCTAATCACATACGGGGTTTGTTAACAAATATACATTTTTTTACACAAAGTAGATACGCCAATGGAAGAAATGGGAAACATCTATCAGAGAAGATAGTAGTGACACTCCAAAAGGTCATTCAAAGTAGATTACTATTATACCTTTATTATCTATAGATCTCATTTGAGCTGACACAAGCTCTTCTATTTTATGCTGATGACGATTTGCAGATACCGAGCCAAAATTCACATTTGTTAGAGATCATGATTTCTTCATGAAAAGATTCATGGGTTTTGGAAAGCGTTCAACTTTCATAGGTTGGTCGGTAAGTTATTCATCATGTAAGATACTTAAGTTAGGATTACATTTGATTGCAATTTTTCTTATGTTATGATTACATTTGAAGCAATCTTTTCTCAAGCAATTCTATGGATCGGTTACAAAACCAGATTACATAGCTCTACGACTTGGTTTTATTACGGTAACTATATCTAAACATCGTCCTCATTGTGTTACTGTTTTACAAGTACACCAATGATTTCATGATATTGTAGACACATTGCAGGGGAAACAGGAAGTTTAATTTTCACAATTACATGACACGGGTCTTTGAAGATGATTTTAAAAAAGTTGTTGGCATCAGGCAAGTTAGAAATCTACACAGTACTTTCCTTAGTAAAAAACAAAAATCAACACGTCCGAGTTGTTTATTTGTGAACAACAAAGGTGAATTATAATTTATAAGTTTAAGACGGGTATGCTAATATGTTCTTTCATCGGTTGTAGTTGGTACTTGTGGATAACCGTGATCATATTTTTGTTGCTGAATATTCATGGTATGAACACATTCCTTTTTTAAAAATAATCTTATGGATCCACGACTACTCATATACATGTTTCTTGATTTTGTGCAGGTTGGCACACATATTTTTGGATAGCTTTTATACCATTCATCGTAAGTTGTCCAATCGAAAAGTTGTGAATCATTTACTATTAGTCAAATGGATTGAATAACTGAAATACTATCATAAATATACATTCATGATTTTCTTAGTTGCTACTTTCTGTCGGAACCAAACTAGAACACATAATCATCCAGCTGGCACATGAGGTTGCTGAGAAACATGTAGCTGTAGAAGGAGAACCGGTGGTTAAACCTTCTGACGATCACTTTTGGTTTCATCGACCAAAGATCCTTCTTCTATTTATACATTTTATCCTCTTCCAAAACGCTTTCGAGCTTGCATACTTTTTCTGGATATTCGTAAGTCAAAGTGCTCACACAAAACTTTACAACCTATAAACAGAAAAAAAAAACTGACATCAAATGCTTTTGTCGATAGGTTCAATTTGGGCCGGATTCTTGCATAATTGGGAAGTTGCGTTTCATTATCCCGAGACTTGTCATTGGGTAAATCATGATTGAAGAACTTATTGATATTGAAAGTTAACGTTTAGTTATGCATTGTTTACGTTGAAATCCGTGTTTAGTTTGCTTGAAATATCAGTAAATTAAACAGAGCCCGAATGTTCTTTCGATTCCCCAAACCTTTTGGAATTTAAAAAAAATGTGTGATTTTTATACTATCTTTTGAATGGTAACTTGTGTACTAAAGATGTTTCTTCAATCTTTGCTTTAGGGTTATTATTCAAGTGTTGTGCAGTTATAGTACTCTACCACTTTACGCGCTTGTCACACAGGTAAGTAATGTGTTTCATTCATAAACGTTTAACCGTTAGTCTTGATTTTACGATTACACCATATAAACACTACATGTTGACAAATTTAATATGCAGATGGGAAGTAAGTTCAAGAAGTCGATATTTGAACAACATGTACAATTAGGTATCATTAGTTGGGCTCATAAAGCGAAAAGCAAGATGGTTAAAAATATCGGCTCAAACAATGATGACTTGGGTAAAAATGGTGGTGGCGACGATCCACATAAGGGTGATGATGGTGTCGAGCTACAAGGAATTCACATTGCTAGAGATCCGCAGCAATCTACAAATCCGTGAAGTTTTGATACCACATTCCCTCCACAATCTATTTGTGAGATCGTCGATATTTGGAAATGATTAAGATGAGCATGTATGATGTGTGTAAATGATCATATCGAGCCTTACACTTGACATAGCATCTAATCAGTGATTTGAAACCGAATCGTATCGAGTGGTCAAGATCACGATATGACTTTGATATGTAAATGAATGGTTACTTGGCGCATTGGTAAAGCTATTAGGTTGTTGTTTTGATGTCTAATTACTGAACAAAAGTTATCAAAAATCTTGTTACTTAATTTCAAACAGATTGGTATTAGTACATGTGGTCGACTTAGATGATATGATGATAAGTATGACGAAGTTTTTCAGCATTTTATTACGATCGATGTTGTTTAAACTTAACTATTGATATAATGTATTTGACGTTATGCGTGTTTAATTAACACGTATCGACCTTTGAAAGAAAATGTTTTTCCCGGATATCTTTATTTAAACTTTAAAGAGAAATTTCATACACCATTGTCATATGTACAATCTCTTGTATATATTTTCATCTTGCAGTAACTCGTGAGGCCGTTCCTTCACTTTTGGTATTTATATTCCTGTTAATATTAAAGCCGTATTTAATTTTTGAAGTAGTGTACGTGTGAGTTAAACTTATAAAGATGAATAACATGAGTCGTTACAAAATGTGAATTCGAAAAAAAAAAATCTGGACATCCTTGCTTAATCTCATAAATAAAAAGAACATGAGTTGTTTATATATGTACAATCTTGTATATTTATTTACATATTAAAACAACTTGCGCTTTAATTTCATTTTGAAGTTTATAAATAATAACAATGTATGCTGTTTTTAAAAAAAGAAATATAAAGTAAATAGGGTGTAAAGTGTAGTAGGCTAGTAGCTATTTATTAAGTTTATAAAATTATTAAAAAACATCAAAATTAATAAGTTTACTTAAACTCTTGTAATTTATTTAAAATTTAACAGTTAAAGTTTGTTAATTAACCCCTTTTGTTTTTAGTTTCTTTTTTATACAGTATATAATAAGAGATGGACATAGATATAGATTAATGCTGATACTCTCCTTCAAATTTAAAAAAAATCATTTTCCTATTCCTTTTTCAGTTTTTTTTACTTATTTAGCATGTCACACTAAAATTGCCAAATTTTACAATACACATACAAACAAGGGGAGGTTGCAACTGAAGTCAGTGGTACCAAATCATCCAAATAGTTTGTGGATGACATTAACAAACTTACCTTCTCAATCTCATCTCCCTCCTTGCAATTCAAAAACACTTAAAAAAATTCTCAGGAAAAAAAAAATAGATTTGAACATCATCGTAATGAAGTTACATGTATCATCTTCGTCGTCATTGATTAAAATGGCAACCACTGGAAGAGTGGTCACGTTGCCAAATTTAAATAGGAATATGAACTTTGCGTCTTCTGCATACTGTTATCATGATCCTAAATTGAGCTCTTCGTCGCTTCCTTTGGTATGATTCTTAGCAATTGTTTACACACACATATTTGACGAGCTTCTGCAGTCTGATAAAAAGGTGATTGTATGAACAGATTGCAGCAGCTAAGTTTGTATTATTGCATAGGAGCGCAGTTTGTTACGCAGAGTCATCATCGGCTGCTGCTTCTACTGGTAATTCACACCAAATTTCATACATCATAGTTGTAACTTAACCTTATAATGTGGCTAATGGAATATTCTCAATATGCGGCTAATCCAATTTCAGTTACTCTCAGTTTGTGTGGTTGAGGTCACCCTAGATTTTCACTCGTATCAGCTGATAAAAGTTAGCTAGTGAAAAAAAAAGAACCTGAACTCTACTCAGAAAAGTCTTTTCTAGTTTAGGTTATCACAAATCTAGAGTTTGACTATACCCGGAATCCGAAATAGTTGAAACTTTAGTATACAACATGAAACGTAATATGCGGCAAACCACATTCGTTAACCTTTTGTTAGTTTGGTTCAGCTTTGATTCAGCAGTTTTTCATCAACACCTAACATGTTATTTGTTGTATTAACCTGAAATTTAGTTACGGATGAAAAAAAAGAAGAAAAAGAGGGAGGGCCAGCCCCAGCTGCTGCCAAAGAAAGTGCTGCTCCTGCAAAGCCAAAGCCTGCAGCAAAAGCCCCTGTTAAGCCATTACCGGAGATGATGGAAGAAGATGTCATTCCTTCCCTACGATCAATTCTTGAAGCACAAGAAGATATCAAAGAACTCAACTTGTTTTTCGAGGATAATAAGGTTAGTCCTTTCATTTCATAAAAACTCCTGCCAAATCGACATACATATAACTAAGACGCTAGTATATAACACAATACTTGCAGTAGTTATTTCCGAATGTTCTAATATTATTTGAGCTACCATGAGTCCATAAAGGAAACCCGGCCCTGAGGGTGTGCATCGGGTTGGGACTAGACCAGAGCCGAACCAAAACAAAAAATAACAATTTAACGAACTCAAAACCAGTTTTGTAATGATTTAGTTCCATTTGGTTTGACTATTAGCAATCCATTTCTTCAACTTTGTTGGTCCCTTACCGAGTTTTGCACACAATGCTAATTCGAGTTCCGTGTAATATGCTCAACTGTATACTCACTGTGTGTATTTCTCATCTATAGCTCGAAGGCTCTTTTCAGAAGAAGGGGATCCCTTACACATTCTGGGCACTATTCCCAGATGGTCTCACCGGTGAGTTCTTTTCTTTACCATCTTTCATTGGAAAATTCACGACCACAACATAATACGGAGCAACTAAACTATCTATATTCCAACAGGTCAGAAAGGATTTTCATTATCATCCTATGGGTCAACTGCAAGCAATGTCGAACCTTTTCTGGTTGACGAGAAAAAAGTCACAGCAAAATTACTCGTCTTCTGGGTTGAAAAACGTCTAGCTGCTCAAGGAATTATTCCCGTCTGGAAAGACTGATCATTTTTGTCTTTCTTATTGATGACGACCTTTCATCCCAGAAAACTAGAACAAGATACAATTTCCAACAGCATCATCCAATGTACAAGTTTTTCGGTTCTTGATGTTGTAAGCATGATGTTTATACACATATATAGCAGCATTCATTACTTTCAAGATCTTTAAGTTTTTCTATAGCATCAAGAGACTGTTTGCAAAACCACATACGTTCTTCAAAGACTTGAATGGTTTCACATAAACTCTCTAGTATAAACTAAGCACCATTAAATCTATGCACGCAAACAAACACAGCACAACTAATCTTTCACATATAATTTAGAAGAAATTTAAGTTAACACATACAACAAGCTCCAACTGTTCGGAAAGATGCAAAAAAAAAAAAAAGCTCCAACTGTGTTTCAGAGTTGATAATCACTTGTCAGAACTGGACATTTGAGTTATGCATTGCCTGCCTAAGTTCACTTATAAAATCAATCTGAGGCCCAGAAGATCCAATTCCTGCTGTAGAAGGAAACATCTGAAAGCATTGCCAAATATATATCGCAGTTTTAGTGAGCAAAATTTTGTAATGAAGAAGATAAATGGGCAGTTTATATTTTAACCTGATGAGGAAGTCGAAATTGTCCCCATGCAGATGCACTGCTTCC
This sequence comes from Tanacetum coccineum, assembly GCA_026074375.1. Lineage (NCBI taxonomy): Eukaryota > Viridiplantae > Streptophyta > Magnoliopsida > Asterales > Asteraceae > Tanacetum > Tanacetum coccineum. The sequence continues at coordinate 564 of BQNB010032335.1, read as the reverse complement.
TGAATACATAACTGGCCGCTCTGCAAAATAAAATAAAGGATAAATTACATGTTTCGTCCTAAAATAAAAAACGACGATAAATAAAATAAGAATCGTTAGTGACATCACTTTGTTCTCTGTTCATTCTAAAATAAATCGTTAATAAATCTGTGAAAGTTTCGTCCTAGGATTTTTAACGATTCATTCTATATTTAACTTTGTTCTCAGTTCATTCTAAAATAAAATAAGAATCGTTAGTAAAAATCCTAGGACGAAACTTGATTAATAAAATAAAGGATAAATTACATGAATCGTTAGTGACATCACTTCGTTCTCTGTTCATTCTAAAATAAAAAACGACGATAAGGTTCTATGTGGTGATACTGATACTTTGTTCTCTGTTCATTCAAATTTAATGAATCGTTAGTGACATCACTTGTACTTGATTTTCACTGCAAGAACCTAATGTAAATAAACGGATTATTTTAAGCAGAAGTTTCTAACAGAAAATGTTTTCTTTGCATCAAAAACTGATCATCTGTTTTACATCACATATTCTTACAAAATAGTGTTTATCTCAAGAGG